>SNQJ01S0150097.1:0-23295 GCA_010110895.2 Picea sitchensis | reverse complement strand
CTTTCGACTGTCATTTGTTCAAACCACATGGAATCATTTCTTATTTCCAAGTGCAGTTAGGAGGGAAGACCGTGTACGTCAAATTTGAAGTGGTCGATGTGCCTCTCGACTACAACCTTCTGTTAGGAAGGATTTGGACCTATGCAATGCATGCAGTGGTTGCCACATTTTTTCGGGTCTTGTTGTTTCCACATGAGGGTCGAATCGTGGCCATTGACCTGTTGTCCTTCTCCCATCCTTACCTTCATCGGGGGAATCCACAGTCTCGATGATTGATAACCCTCATCCCATCACCTTCAACGTAGGGGTTGATTTGTGTCCATCACTGATGGGTAGTTTCGATTACTCGCCTCCTTCTGGTGATGTCAAGATTATTTCAGTTTCCCCCGACTAGCCTAGGGCTGAAATTTTTTAAATGTCGTCGTTCTGAATGACTTACTTTCACTATCTATGGACTCTTTCTTTCCCATCGGCCTCGATGGAAGGGACAAGGAATTATGGCATGGCCATGCCCTTGTCCGCGGAAGCAGTTGTGTACAACATTGTCCAGCAAGCTTCGGTCGACCCCGATCTGACTCCCGCACAAGAGTTAGATCCAGTTCTCAAGTCTATTTGGGCTCAAGGTTCCCTTACCACTACAGATTCTTTAGACCTAGTATTTCCCTCAGATGAGGCGATTCTTGAGGCATTGACTGGTCCAGACAGACCCTGGGATGATCTCCATCATAGATCATACTTCCTTCCGGAGTTAAGAAGAATAGAGGCAAGTGAATTTGTGTTGATTATGACTGGAGATAGGTATTGTCCTATTAATCCTCTGGCTACGCACGCAATTTACACCGAGGTTAATATGGAAAGTATCGTTGAAACAATCCCTATAGATACCTCCAGAACCCCTGGCATCATGGAGAATGTTTTCATAGGAGAGGACTGCTCCCCCGAAGAGATTTGAATTTATACGGAGTTATTTAAGGAATTTAGCGATGTTTTTTCCTTGTCTTACGAGGAAATGTCAGGCATTGAATCAAGAATCATCGAACATGAGATAAAAACTTATCCTGACGCCAAGTCAGTCTGACAGAAGCTTCGTCGATGAATCCTCGGAAAGCGACATCAATTAAGGCTAAAGTAGAGAAATTGCTTAAAGTTGGTTTTATCTACCCCGTGCAATTGACGGAATCGGTGTCAAATCCCATTCTGGTTAACAAAAAATAGGGAATGATTCACATGTGCATGGAATTCAGTGACTTGAACAAGCCCTATCTGAAAGATAATTTTCCCACCCCATTCATCGATCAGATCATCGATGAATGCGCAGGCTGTGAGTTATTTTCATTCATGGATGGTTTTTCGGGATATAACAAGATTCAGATCAAACCCGAAGACCAGCATAAAACAACTTTTATATGTACTTGGGGAACATTTGCTTATCGTAAGATTCCTTTTGGCCTGAAGAATGTTGGAGCCACTTTTCAGTGGGCCATATCTTTTTCTTTCCACGACCTTAGACATATAGTCAAGGCTTATCTTGATGATCTAGCATCACGCTCTCACAAGAGATCTGATCATCCCACACACCTCTGACTAATATTTGAACGATGTCGCTACTATTGGATTCGCTTGAATCCTAAAAAGTGTAGTTTTTGCGTGACGTCGGGTCATCTCTTAGGTTTCATAGTTTCAACAACAAGGATCATGGTCAATCCTCTTAAGGTTGAGGCGATAATTCAGCTACCTCCCCCGTGCACAATACCCCAACATCAAATCTTACAAAGGAAAGCGAACTTTCTTTGACATTTTGTCACAAAATACACCGAGATCACTAAAGGGTTCATGAATTTATTGAAAAAGGGAGTCCCTTTCTGTTGGGATGAAATCGCCCAGCGCTCTTTTGAAGCATTGAAACACACCCTTACATCTTCCCCTCTGCTCCGACCTCTCGATTATAATAGGGATTTCTTGTTATACTTGGCCCCAACGGCATGGTCTTGGTTCAAGAGGATGATCTACTTGAGGAGCATGTTATTTATTACCTGAGTCGACGCCTGGTTGGGTCGAAACTTAACTATTCCCATGTTGAGAAGCTTACTTTGGCAGCAGTGCATGTTGTCCAGCAGTTTCATCATTACATTTTGCTTTGCAAGACCACCGTCATTATCGTTGTGAATCCCTTTCAATATGTGTTGACATGATGGGTCATTGGTGGAAAGATCAGTAGATGGATTGTAATCCTCCAGGAATTTGACTTGGATTTTGTTTCCACGAAATCCAAAAAATTGTTGGTCTTTGCAGAACTTATTTTGGAAATTCCAATCGAATAAAGTGATGTTACGCCCGAAGAATCGCCTATTAAAGGAGATATTTTTCTGATCGCATCTTTGGACCCATGGTATGGAGATATACTAGTCTATATCCAGAATTTGAAGTGCCCTTCTTCTGCTTCTCGTGACCAGCATCAACGAATTCGCCATCAGGAACGAAACTATCTCATACTCGATGACACTTTGTATCGTTGAGGCATAGATTGCACTCTTCGTCAGTGCCTTATACACGAGGAAGTAGAACTCATTCTTAACGAATACCACATAGGAGCATGTGGTGGTCATTTTTATGGGTTGGCAACAACCCAAAATATTCTACGTGTCAGTTACTTTTGGCCTACGTTAATCAAAGATTGCATTGAGTCGGTCAAGAAGTGCCACCCGTGTCAGATATTATCTCATAAGATGAGGGAACATCCTGCTCCCATGTTTCTCGTCATCGCGGTTGGTCCCTTCACTAAGTGGGGGATTTATTTTACTACATGTCACCCGACATCAGCCATGGGGCAACGTTATATCATCGTAGTGGTAGAATACTTCACAAAGTGGGTCGAGGTTATGCCAACATTCAACAATGATGGAGAAACAATAACTCTCTTCATGTTTAACCAGATAGTAGCAAGGTTCGGCATCCCGAAGGAGATTTTCACTGACCATGGCATTCACTTCCAGTCAAAAATGATGTCCAAGTTAACATCAAAGCTTGGTTCGAGGCAAGAACAGTCATCACCCTAATACCCACAAGCGAATGGTCAGGTGGAAGCTGTGAATAAGTCTCTCAAGACTATTCTTCAACGAGTGATCAATTCTGCCAAGTCAAATTTGCATTTGATGTTGTACTCGACATTATGGGCCTACCGAACGCCTGTAAAGACTGCCACCGGTTTATCACCTTTTCAACTCGTTTACGGGTTGGAATCCATCTTTCCTATTGAGTGCCAAATCTCGTCTTTAAAGTTGACAGTAGATTTATTGCCAGACACTTCACCGCTTGAGGAACGCCTATTATATCTTGAGCAGCTCGATGAGAAACGTCATGATGCAGCCTTGGCCAATGAGGCTCACAAGAAACGATTCAAGTGTCAATATGATTGGTTTGTTCGTCCTTGGATTTTCTCTGAAGGTGATCTTGTCTTGGTCTATGATCAAGACAAGGATCCCCTGGGGGCAGGCAAGTTCAAACCCATGTGGTTCAGACCTTTCATTGTGAAAGAGGTCTTAAATAAGGGTGCTTATCATCTGCTTGACTTTGAGGGAAATGCCTTGGCGGAGCCTAGAAATGGGCTCTAGCTCAAGAAGTATTAGTCTTAGCTTGGTCGTCTGGGTGACTTCTTGTACATATGTATAGTTCTTATACAGTTTTTTGTCTTTTTCGTTTTATGGGCGTGTCATTATTTATGTCATATTTTTCACTGTGGAAAATGTCAAGTGAATCAGAGGTGTTCTTTGGGTTCGCGGATGGTGTTATCCGAAAAACTCAGAGGCTTGCTTCTGCAACTTGGGTGATTTTCACACCTGAAGGCCAGTTGCTATCTTCTGGAGGTATCTGTCTAGGTGATGCCACAAACAATGTCATTGAGTACAGCGTAGTGATAGAGTTGCTTCGTGACTCTTTGTCACATGACATCTCTCACCTCCGGATCTACTTAGATTCTCAGTTGGTTGTGTCTTAGTTAAATGGAGTTTATCACGTTTATGATCCTACTTTACACCGACGTTTCCTTAGGGTACGTCTCTTAGAACGTTACTTTGATTACATTACGTATATCCATGTTCCTAGAAGATTAAATCAAATAACAGATACTCTAGCTAATCAAGTATTAGATTGGCCTGTTTCACACACATAAAAAGAATCACACACATACATTTGTAAAAAATGTGATCCCTAAGACAATAAAAGATGTAAATATATATATATGTGTGTGTGTGTGTCAAAAAGTGTCAGAGTACATAGGTGGGCGTGAATGCCTCAAAAATAAGATTTAGTATACATCAGAGGACTTATGCCCTCAAAAATATACAAAATTTCTCTCGGCACATAAATAGTCTAGCCTATCTGATCTCGAGGAATATTGGCCCTATCGTAGTGAACGACGGCATTGGCAAAATGCTGAAAAAGTTGGACCCAAGTCCGTGGCACCCCCACTACATGAGGCTGCATAGAAGGTGGGAGATCCTCGACCTCGGCCATAGGAACTGTGTGAGTGAGCGTGGTGAGGTTCTACTCCACCCGTCTCAAAAATCTCTCAACCTCTTCGGCTAGAGGTCCCCCTGTAGGTGTTGGTCTGTTGGTTGCTACTAGTATCGCCTCTGGTTGAGGACGTTGTCGAGTCCTCATGAAGCCTGTCGGGCGCACTGGTCCCATATCTGTACATAACAGATACATAGATGTCGGTACTCTGATGCATATAAAAATAATATATATAAAAGAAACTAAAAATTAAATAACTTTAAAACATGTACCTAGCTCTCCTCGCTCCTCTCAAGGAGGTACGGGCATGTCCAGACCTCTAGAGAATTTGATTCCATCATAGGGGTAGTCCTCTATGGCTGGAATCTGTCATGCCCACCAGTCAAAGAATTTGTCGTCAAAGGCCTCTATGGTCCTTCGTCCCCCCTATCATGGCAGCAATGTTGCCCATTTACATATCGTTGGGAAGGAGGACACATGCCCCTGTACTGTCTCTCTGGGACGGATACTGAGAACCCTCTCGAAGAAGAACAAGCATAGGATGGTGCCAAACCCGAAGTTCTTGTTGCTACGCTCTCGACACTCTCTCAGCTGCCTCTTCATGCAAGTGAGCATGGTCGTGCTCCAGTCATAAATATGTGCCTCTGGGCACTAAATTTCACAATGCATGTGTGCCTAGGAATCCTGGTGTAGGGTCGCGGATCCAGTGATCCGCCCAATAAGTAATAGGATCACCTTCAGTGACAAGTTGGTGATCTTGTTAATGGGCACTTGAGAACCTACTTTCTCAGTGTCGGCCTCACAATGCATCCCGATGTAGTCTTCAATGTTGAAAGGCCCAGGGGGAAAAGTGCACAGATTGATTGGTTCCCCTCTCCTCGAGAGTTCAGTCAAGAAATATATTTCCTCATTCGTCGGAGTCAACGACTGCCCCTCTATCATAAACGCATCTTCATTTGGATGCCAGTAGTCTACCAAGGTGTTCAGTAACCTGGGTTGTGCCCTCATAAACGGACACTAGAAGAACTTCCACAGCCCACATTGTTTCAATGTGGCAATGGAAGCAAGGTCCCCATCGACCAAGATATCAATATCCTCGTGTTCCCTCTCCCTCCAGTGAACATACATCATGTTCCATGAAAATTCAAAGGGGAGTTAGCTCTTGCATTTTTATTTTTTCCATACTTTTGAGGGTGTACGCGGGTTGTTTTGGTCACAGTCGTGTATGTACACGGGAAGACTATTTTATGCCTGAATACATACGCAGACTGTCCTTGGATAACCTGCGTACACATAAGGCTGCCCTTTTTTAGGACAACGCACCCCCCAAAAAAACAAAAAATAATGCATAAAGGAAGAATGGAAATGCAGGAGGGATGAGTTTGTACTTACTTGGTCCAAGCGGAAGTTTGTTTCGTCCTCTGAAGCTCCTGAAATCAACTTCTTTAGAAAAGGGGTCTTTTTTACCTTCTGGTTCATTTTCAAATTGCAATGGTGAAAATGAGTTGTCAGCTTCTATTTATATACTTTTTTGGCCCTTTTTGCCACTTTTTTGACCCCCTTTGTCATTTTTTCTGGCTTGGAGATCATTTAATTTCATTCTTGAGTTTCGTATTGGATGTTACGATACACTTTTCCTTTTGGTTTGGTAACTTTTGGGGAGGTGGGTCACTTTAAAAATTATTTGGTAAAAGTCATTTTTTCCAACTTTTTGCATATAAGTTAGGATTTCACCTCCACTTTCTGCATCTCGTTGTATTTTTTTCTTTGCCATAGGATCGATCCCACCAACGTGCGACATGAAACCATCATTGTTGCTTTAGAAGTGTCGTGATAAGGTGGTAGAGCCTACCTTTACATGGATGCCTTAGGTAGATCCTTGTTGCATTTTGGCATCCATATTGTCTATAATGACTTTAGGCTCAGGAGTCCTTGTTAGTCCTGTCATGATTACGAGATTGAGCCTAATTCATCTGATGCACCATCACTCTTGGCCTCACCCTCGGGACTCCCAAAATGAGCACGCTTTGTTGTCTTTCAAGCTCGCTTTGAAATCCGAAAGCAACATCCGACGAGATCGTATTTAAGCTTTTCGATCTTGTCTGGATTAACTGAGAAAAGTAACCTTCTGGAGTCTTGTTTAAGCCCTTTTCAGACTCTCTAAACATGAAAATATTGTCAAGCGATCTTTTTGTCCTTCACGCTCACCAAACTCAAATTTGAAGGCACATTTGTTCGGCTGTAGTTTACCTCTTTTTCAGTCTGGATGGTCAATTTTACGAATAAAGGTATACTCTAGGAACTTCGGTTCGCTAGAAGAGTATTCTCAGGAATAAGTTTAACCCTTTTTCATGCCTGAGGGACTAAATTTATGAAAAATGAACACTCTCCTTGGTTTTGGTTTATCACCTTTTTCGGGACTTGGAGATTACTTACGAAAAAGGAACCCCCACGGAGTCCATAATTAATCTCTTTTCAGACTCCCTAAAATTTAAAAGATCGTCGAGTGACTTTGTTCCTTCACACTCGTTAAATTGGTACAGAAGAACATCTACTAGCATGAGTTTACCCCTTTTCTCGGCTTGTGGATTATAGAGGAAAAAGGTAAGCCTCGGGAGATTCGTCTCACCGAGAGAGTTCTCCTCAGTAATTTTTATACTTTTTCCAGCTAAGGGGACTAAAATCAGAAAAAGGTTGTGAGTCCATAGTTAAGCTCTTTTCAGACTCCTTAAAATTGAAATTATTGCCAAGTGATCTTGTATTTATCACACTCGTTAAAAAGGTTTTGAATAGACGTCTTTTCGGTGCCAGTTTACCCCTTTTTCAAATTGACTAGACTATCTTTGAAAAAGGTACTCCTTGGAGTCTTGTTTTACGTTTTTCCAGACTCTCTAAACGTGAAAAAATTACCAAGCTTACCTTCTTTGGGCTCGTTAAAAACACATTGAAGGGGCTTTCATTGTGTCTTTCCAATCACATTTGCGCCTTTCGTCTTCGGCCTAATGTCAGCTCCATTTTGCTCTCAACTGAACCTTTGAAGCATACCTTATACGCAAGCCTTGTAGCACTTTGCCTCTACGACCTGACACCTTGACCCATGGAGGAATTTTCCCCGAGTGTCCATTTCCTGCACATGTCTCCTTGCTCTGAGCATTAGTATGTTCCTTGCGCCTGGAACTAGTTTTCTTACTTACGACACTCGTTCCTCCTTTGTAATGTAGCATTCTTTTATTATTTTTTAAGCTCTTTAAAAAATTGAAAAAGATAAAAAAAATAAAAAAACCCAAAAAGAGGGGACGGGAAATATATATTATTTTTTGGCAGGACAATGAGTCACCCTTGGACAAAACACATCCTTTCATTTGTTCGTCAAGCATTGGGACCTAATATGACCTTAGGAAGTTGTTCTCTCTACATAGAGATGTGTCCTCCTCCGTTTGGTTACTCTTCCAGACACATGGAGAGTTTGTGTTGCCTCCTGCATCGTGAACTTATGTCAATGTCATGTTGCCTGAGTTTGATCATATTTCGTGTTTTTTTCCAATGGAATTTTCACCCAACCTGAGTCATCCTTTCTGCAATGTGTCTCTTTACCTCATGATCTGGCCATCCCAAATGTCTAATCAGTCCTTGTTCGAAATCAACGAAGTTCTTTGCCTGATCATTGAGATCCTCTTGTCTTTTCCCGACGAGTCGTCGAAGACCTCTGGGTAGTGAAGTCATACACTCACATTGTACTCCTACCCAAGTTTTGAAGATATTGAAGTTGTTGCTTGAGCTATGAAGACCTCATCTCCATCCATCGGGCGTTATTGGCTTCTTGAAGATGGACACTATAGTTGTATATCTTTGATTTTGAGATGTAGATCCATTGTGTATTGCTCGCAGCTACACTTTATATAGTTATATGACATGGATCTGCAGTGTATTTGATTGGCAGCCATGATTTATTTCATCTCGAGCATGGGTATGCCCGCCTCAGAGAGATAATTGTTATTTTGCAGATGGCACCTCCTGAACTCTGGTCCCAAGCTCAATCATTTCGTACATTGGTGAAGATTTTGTAATGTATTTCGGCCATCAGATGCTCTTCTGACCTCACACATTAGTGGGCATCTGTTATAACCCTAAATTTCTCTACATATGCATACCTGTCCTTTGGCCCTCTTACTTGATTTTTTTTGCCAAGCCACTACTGAGTTGCTCTTCTAAAAAAACCATTTTTGAAGATGTACGCGCTCTGCACCAATATTGCCCACATACGTACGTGTGTTGCACCACTACAGCTTGCGTACATACACACGCTACACCATTATATCCCACATATACTTGCAAAAGTTGAAAAAAATAAAAATTTGTAAGGAATTCGTTGAGATTACGGGTTATTGGGTAGTTTCCCAACCAATCCACCGCCTATAGCCCATCACCCAACCGAATAACCATCCTTTTGTCATTAAAAAGGAGTTGTTTGGGTAGCATTCCACATCTAGACATAAGAACAGTGAAACTCTACCCATTTCACATCCCCTCCTTGCCCAAGTTAATTGCAACCCTTTTGTGAGAATTGCCTCAACATTCCCCAATTAGCCCTTCTTCCTCCATCAGAACTCATTCACTTCCCAAGAAGAGATCGGAAGGTTGAATAGGAGAAGCCATACAAAGGTGCACTTGGAGCTTGGTGAAAAGGAGCCCAGACCAAGTTCGTGGAGCAGTAGTTGGCTTTGGTTGTAAAGGTCAGCCTTGGGAGGAGGCGTGCAATCAGCAAAGCTTTCAAGAGTGAGGGGATCATCATCGGATGCTGAGTAGAGGTATAGTTACCCGATCCCTCTCATCTTTTCTTTTCTTGTATGATTTTTTGGTATGTTTGGGGTATTTAGAGAATTAGTTGACATTTAGACAGTTAATTGGTTTACCTACATTCTGAACCCTGGAGTAGTCATAGGGGGGGTTTCCCCGCTAGTAATCAGAACTGAGAAACTAAGTCCCTCTACCTAGGCCTTCACCACTTCAATCCTCCAGAAAGGCAAGCTCACAAGTAGCTGGAGTAATTGAGTTTCTCCTTCTCAAGATATGAAGAGCTTGGGGGATGAACACAAAAGAAGTTTATACTTTCAAGGACAAAGGAATTCAAACTCAATATGAAGTGAAATTTCTTCAAAGTGTCGTTGCTCTCAATGATCTCTTATTCAAGGCTTGTATATGGCTTAGTTTATAGCCTTCAAATGGACTTGAAGGGTCAATTTGGAGTGTTTCTAGTATATGGAAGGTCAAGGATCATGGATCTCGTGACTTGGCATGGAAACCTAACATGTTTTTTAATTTTTTAGCACAAAACCCAATGTAAGCGGTCTGTAATGGATCAATCTGCATATACACAAGTTGTCTAACTATGGCCCACGTATATGTACAAAATTTTGAATTTATGACTATGGAATGAGAAAAATGGGGAATTTGAGTCTGCAAAGCAAAATGGAAGGCCATCAAAGCAAGATGCATGGAGTGTGGAAAAAATTACTATAACAATAAGTGACAGATAAGTTTGAGTAGTTGTTATATTTCACTAATACATATTCAAAAAATTCTGACTAACTATTTATGGCGGTACGGACAAAATTGGTCGTACTGTCGAAAAATACAAGATAAATATTTCATTTTTTCAATCTCGTTCGAATTCATTGGACTTGCGACAAAAATGGACATTCATCGCACTTGTGAAGTCTAAGATAGGGTGTCTTTATTGCGACGAACCTCTATATTCGTCTCAATACCTACGATACTACTGTTAATTGTTGCTATCTTCAAACGGTCACCCACTGTTTGAAAAAGTCAACATTGACTTGGTCAACTATCGTTCGAAATTCAGACTACATAAAATTATAAATATGTTGCATTTTAGAGATGTTGTGACAGTTTTTCTATAACAACGATGGTTCAGAATGGGTATAAGGTGTTCTTCTCAAGCGAAAAACTGATTTATTTTTATATGTCAATTGCATTAGAAAAATATAATAGATATTCTATTACACCACTCAATTTTATAGGATAATCATCATTGTATTTTCGTGGGGAAGAATGTTAGAAAATATTAAAGGTGGGAAAAAAAGTAAAGAGGGTGAAAAGGGTGACGATAAAAGTTATTTCCCTTGCAAAAGATGTTGTACTGCACATTCCGTAAAAATTTTAATAGCAACAACTAAAAGACATTGTAGGAGATATGGGCACATTGACGGGGGATCAAATGAATATCATCCCGTGGTAATTAGCTATATATTCATTATCTATATTTATATTGATTGTATTTATAAAAATTTGTATTATTTTAATATTTCTTATACACACTAATTTTGCATGATCATTTGTAATTATAAAGTTAGAATTTCCCCCTAGATTTCTACAGAATGCACCAAGTAGTAGTAGAAATGATGTTGTACAAGCTGAGGAACATGAAGCGAATAATGAAGATCAAGTTAATGATCCCATGGAAGAAGATGAAAATAATAGCATAGTTCAAGATGATGGGACAAATCAAATGATCCAAGACTTGTTCACTCAGTCGAATGAGGATGGGGATAGTGATGGTATTTATGATGAACCTCTGATAGAAAAGGAAAATAAACGATTTTATAAAGGCTCAAGAGAAAATCTTCCCTGTGCTACATTGTTGCTAGTGAACTTAAAGGTTATGAATCAGTTGTCAAACACTTATATGACATAGATACTAAGGTATGTAATATGTTTCATCACATATACATAAAGGTTGATTTTTTCTCTTTTTTTTAGTGTTAATTAATGTGTAAAGTAAGAATGCAATATTTACGATTAATATTCTTTACATTAACTAGTTATTTTTTATGTTGTAGATTTTTAGGTGAATTTTTGTTACCATCATCAACTATTTTACCTTGCACATATCGAGATTTACATGCTATTATGAAAGACATTGAAATGGAGTATCAAACTATAGATGCATGTCCTAATGATCATATTATATATTATGGATAAAATGCGTCGAAAACAAAATGTCTGCAATGTCATATGAGTAGATATCGAACCGATCAAGTAACAAAAAGGGTGCCTCGAAAGGTTCTTCGTCATATTCCCATAATTCCACATTTGTAGTGATTGTTCAGGTGAAAAAGCATAACACAATTTATGGATTACCATGCATGGAACAAAAGTGGAGATGGTTTTCTTCAAATGTCTGCAGATGGTTATGCATTTAGGGAAATTGAGGAAAAATGGGCAGAATTTAAAGATGAACCTCATAATGTTACGCTTTCGTTGGTAGTTGATAGTGTTAATCCAATCATAGAGCTTAGGTCTATTTACTCGGTGTAGCCTATTTTTTTATCAACAATATAATTCCTCCTTGGATGTCAATAAAGATGGAGCACATAATGTTGACAATGATTGTTCCAGGTATTTGTTTACATTAATTTTTTTAATGTAACATTTTCATTTGTTTCACTTTTTGCATAATATCTTTTATTTACTTATTTACTTATATATACATATCATGGTAGTAATTATGTGTAATTTCAAACAATTAGGTAAGTACCAAGTTAAAGATATGAATGTATATAGTGTGTCTCTTATCGACGAGCTACTAAATTTATGGGTCGAAATAACTATGTATGACTTATCCAAGTGGATATTGGTGGCCACCCACCTGTTCCAACTAACTCCTTTTGTCAGTTTTTAGTTCAACACGTTCTTCTGTACTTATTTGTAATTGTAGGTTCTACACTTTTGGGGCTGTCTGAAGCCCTACACATCTTCCAAGTGGATATTGGTGGCCTCCCACCTAATCCAACTGGCTTATATTGTATGTTTTCATGTCAACACATCTTGGTGTACTTCCAGGGCCGTTTTGGGGCCGTAAACAATGTTATTTTGGCTCGTTACAGTCAAATTGTAAACAGATTCAAAGTTTGATGGCGTAATGCGTAGTTCTCGAAAATACCTTTTCAATGGGCTATCACGCGCCTAAAACCAAGATCGTATGAAAAAGTTACGACGCTGAGAAGTTAATGTACTAACTTACCCAAATGGAGCCCACGTGACTTTTGGCATTTCATCTCCTAGGGTTAGGTTTTTGGATGTCTAGGGTTTTGGCATTCCTGTTTAACATAAAAAGGCCTTCAGAGCCTCATTGTAATGATCTTTTGGCGAATGAGCGTAGCCTTCACATCTCTTCTCAGAGATAAAGTTGCCACCATTCTAGCGAGTCTTGCACTCTGAATTTTTACAGTCTCTTTACAATTCTTTCATTAATAGAAATCAAGTATTATTGTATTTCTTTGTTTCTGGAAATTTTCATGAGTGTTTCATTGTAATATCTTTTCTTTCATTTCGTTCCGAACATAATCTGGATCAATGACATCTGTAAACCAATCGGGGAGAAGAAATTTCAATCCCATGGAATACTTGTATGGACAATTCATGATGCCCCAAGACTAACACATTTTTGTGTTATGTAACATTATGTTGCACTTTAATACTATATAATTATTTAAAGATATCATGCATGTTTTTAAATAATCCCATTGTATAATTGACATTAATCCATCTGTTGTTGGTCTTCAAACAAAAGGTAAATTTGCATGTCCAGTTTGTGGTCCTAAGATGAAGTATTGTCAATCAAAAAAATTAGGAAAGATGGTGTTTGATGAGTATAAGCACTTCCTCCCTAAGAACCATAGGTATCGTACTACTGAAAAACATATTTTCAATGGGAAAGAAGAGAGTGGATTAAAACCACGAAGAATGACACCTCACCTATGGAGGTTGGAATATAACAAAAATCATCAAGGTACGCAATTTCTTTATGTATCATATATGTAATGTTTTGAATTTTTATTTTAATTATTGAATATATTTTACTGTATTTGATCATTATTGTTGTGATTTCTTTTATGCGTCATCAAGGCTGCCATCGTGAAGGTATTAATAATGAGATTCCAAAAGGAATGAAATGTTATCCCACTCAATTCATGAGGTTTCCCTACTACGAGGAGCTAAAAATAACTCATTTGTTTGATACAATGCATATCAGGAAGAATGTGACATAAACATTATGGATAATCATAGATGGTAGGAGGGATAAAGAAAAAATTGTCAAAATTTGTATTGACATTTAGGAAGTCAATCATGCAATGCAACGTGTGGTCCGATCAAATAGCGATAGACACTGAAATAACCTTCCATGGTTATTAATAGAGCAACAAATAAATGATGTAAAAGAGGTCATTCAAAGAATTAAATTTCCCACGGGTTTTTCTTCAAACATAAATAATATCTTAACAAAGAAAGGTGAATTTGGTGGGGTAAAAACACATGATTGACATACCTTCATTAAGGTAATAATTTTGGTATACATATTTATATATTGGTTGTATACATCTTTTAAGTTTTTTTTTTCTACTTTGGAAGCAAACAACAGTTCATTTTTATTGTTACAATATGTTCTACCTCTATCTCTCCCAAACGACTTTGAAAACAACGTCAAACAAGTTATATATGATCTTGGCAAACACATGAGGTAAGTAGCTATGATTTATATGCAAAATGTTTTTTCAATTTGTTGTTCTACTTAATGACATATGTTTTACTTGTAATGTAATATATATTATGTGTTGAAACATGTTATTTTCTTGCATCATGATCTGTAGATGGTTATCATTGAAAGAAATTCATCAAGATGATATAAAGTATTGAAAGAAAGAAATTCCTTGGTTAATGTGTGAAATGAAAAAGTATCTACCTCCAACATTTTTCAATGTACAAGAACACTACCTCATACACCAAGTTGAGGATATTGAAATGTGTGGACCTATACACACAAGGTCAATGTGGATGGTGGAGAGGCACTTGAAATCATTGAAGGTTTTGGTTAGAAAAAGAGCATGTTTTGAGGGTTCTATGGTGGAGGGATATATGGTATATCAATCCATGGTGTATATTAGTCAGTATCTTCCTAAATTAGTAGTGCCAACTATGCACGCAGTGGATCACATTTGGGATGTGAACTCCATCAAAAAATTTGAAGGGGAGCACCTGCTGGGTAAAGGTAGAATGAAGAAAGTGAGAGGTAATTAAATTGTGGAGATTTATAATACACATAACTTTTCATTTTTTGTGTATATGATCATACTCATTTAATATTTATTCTTTCATCAATTATTAATATTTACCATGGTTATAACTAATATTTAATATTGGTGAATTATGATTTTTTGATTCAGTTGCTCAAGATTGGGATGAACTACATTTATACATTGCAAAAAATCTTAACTGGATAAAGGTATGGATTGAAAGATGTAAACAACATCATGGCGGTAGGTTATCATGGCAACAACTATCTGAATTGGTTAGAGAAGCTCGTCGTAATGGAGATGCCAATGTTACGCAGAGGGAAATTGATTTAGCATATGGTTTGAAAGATGGACAAGCAAGCAAATTCAACCATTTTATTCAATTATTTTTTATTATATTAATGTGACTGCATGTATGTTTTTTTCAGATACTTTCCAAGTTATATAAATATGTTTATTAATGAACAACGCATCTTTTACATGTCTGACATATTGCAGTTGAAACACCACAAGGCTATGTGGTGCAATGGCCATAAATTTCGCATCAAATAGTTGGATGAAACCATGAAAACTTCTGATAGTGGGATAACTATATTATTCCAGGTCACTAATGCTTCCTCTAGGAGTGACAGACATCCCTGAGAATCTAAAAATAGATATTATGGGTATTTAGATGATATACTTGAGTTTGACTTTAATTCCTTCAAATTATTTATGTTCGAGGTAAAATGGTATAGGTTATGAATGCATGAACATGATGAGGAAAGAATTTTTATTCAACATGCCAACAGATTTTTGATAATTAAAGAACGATGTTTGAAAGAGGACATGATCGTTATGTTTTTCCAAGCCAATGTGATCAAGTCTTTTACACAAAGGTTCCATGTGAGAGGGATTGGTCATTCAAAAGAATTATAGTCTTTAGATATTTTGGACTTAAAGGAGAGGATTAAATCTCTTGCAGTTTGAATTCATAATCACTCACATTCGTTGATGGATAGAGACATGGGCAATGGTAACAAGTAAATCAACATTGAGTTTTGATTGTAAGATTTAGGGTTTCTTGCAACTTTGAAGAATGGAATGATGAATTATGTTGAATTTTTCGAGCAAACTAGATCTCCACTCCAAATTAGACATGGAAAATCTTGGGACCCATTGACTAAGCAAAGGGTATCTTTCACTCGTTCTAAGAATTATGGGAAATACCAACGTCGGGCCAAATGGGTTGTGTGTTATCTACAACTACCCGAAGTTTATATGTGATATCAAAGTATATTACAACACATGAGTAGATGCAGTTATCATGATGAAAAGAAAGTTTCCCAATATTTAGTCAGTATTTTTAGCTGTTGTAATGTGAAAATATGAAGATATGTAAACATGGTTTTAAAATAAAGGCAAAGAAAACTAAAAGCCATCACAAGGCTATCAGAATGCAATTAGATGATATGGTTGATAGTGCAAATGCAAATGATGACAACACTTAACCATGATACTAATGCATTTTTTAATTTTTGAGGGATTCTTTTTATTTTTATCCTTACGTGGAAAATGGGACTTCTTTTACAGTACATGAATAGAAATTATACGAAATGCATAGCTTTTGTAAATGGGATCATCACAAAAAATTAATTGATGATGTTCTCTCTAGTCAAAGTGTTGAAGTAACACTCCAACCAAACCCTAATTTTGTCCATCAAAGAGAGCATCTCTTACACTATGATATTTGGAGAAAGCGAGGGTCGTATTCAGTGCCATAACATAATAAGAAACAATCACATTAGCATTGTGTATAAAGGTGTTTTGAGCAATGACAAACTTGTTGCTATGAAAACATTGAAGACTGTAGAAAAACACCAAGGAGTCAGATTGGGCATCAATGTTACCTCGAGAAAGTGAGACCGAATAATGTGAGGAGGGTTTCATGGTTTCCTTGGATTTAGGTATTTTGTGTTTGTGGGACTCAAGAGCTCATATCATTGGTGAATCATAACAGTTTTTTCATTGAAAAATAAAAGTATAATGCACGATCATATTAGGAAATCGGCTAGATATATCGCCAAAGAAAATTTTGGTGTGCCCCACTACTATTAGTTGCTCAAAATATGTAGAAGAAACAATGTTGAAGCTGCAGGGTGGATGCCATTATGCTTTTATGGTTTCATCATGCCTTCAAGGTTGTTTTTCTTTGGTATCCACATTATTTTCTAACGCCAAGAGAGGAAACAATCCTGATCTCACAACGAGTTTTCCTAATGCCCAGAGACTTGGTGTTGAATCCATTTCATTCTGAAATTACCCTGCCTAAATTTGTTCATTAAGATATTTGGAATAGATGTTGGTTCAGCCAAAAAATGGTGTTTGTCAAGCCATAACTAAGAAAAATGGTATTCACAGGATTCAAAAACCAAGAAAGGAAAATGCAAAACAAGATAGTGGGAAACATTGGTGATGCATATATGTCTTATAACAAAAGAGACCAACGTTCAAGGATAATAGCAAAAAAATTATATGTGCTCTCCAATGAAGTATTTATTAAGGCTCATATCAACAATGGGCACACATGTTTTTAGTATCATAAGAGGGAGGATGGTTGACAACAAGTTTGAATTGTTGGTTTGCAAGAATTTTAAGTCGCAAACATTCAGGTTGTGAGGGATTATATTGAAAAAGGAAATGCATATAGAAACATTGGCTCAACAAGTGTCAATGAGGAGTCTTCAATATCTCATGCAATATTACAATTGGTTGTTAAAAGATACACTAGTGGCAATGAATTGAAAATTTGAATGATTTTAATGTTGGTATATTTAGGGATACTGACAAGGGGGGTGAATCAATATAAGAAATTTAACACCTTTCTACTTATAAGTTCATTCAATATATTGTTGCATTCAAGATATCATATATTGAAACAAACAATCACAGATACACATTGCACAAGGATTTTATGTGGAAACCCAAATGGGAGAAAACCACATAATTCTTTTTAATATATCAAAAGATTACATCCACAGGAATCACCAACTTCCAAGATTCTCTAGCACCGACTAGAAGGAGGCACCAACCCCCTGATTTGTATAGCACCAACTAGAAGGTGGCACCAACCCCCTTGTGAGATCCAACTCACACTTCTCATGCACCAACCTACAAACTGAAGACACCAATCTTCTTGAGCACCACCCAACCAACCTTATTTCACAAAATCACAAGAATAAATGTTTTTACAAGATTTACAAAATTCATCAAAATAGTCCAAGATGCATTTTTTAAGGTAACTTCCTTGCCTTGACACCTGCAAAAGATAGGTAGTGTTGCACTTGATCTATGTTCTTCATGAACTGTGTTCTCATGCCATAATAAGTCCTTGACTTGCCCAAAATACTATCCTTAACTGCTCTGAAAGAAACTCTTCAATTTGCTTGTCAAACGATCCTGAAGACTTGCTAGAATAGGCCTTATATATGCATTGGAGATTATTGTGAGAACTCGACCATTTTTCTCCTAGAACTGATATGAATATTCACTTATGAAATCGCCCCAATCAGTGTCTGCAAACTCACCTTCAATAGGCCTTGAACTGTAACTGCCTTAGACTTCCCAATACTCAGCCTTATAACTGACCAAAAACAACCTTAGAATAGGCCCTAATTACCTCTAATGTGCCTTAGAAGTTCACCTAACAAATATGCCTCAAACTTTCCATGATTGCACCTCATATCATCCCTTAATTCTCCTCATATTTGGCCTCAGAACGGGACTAAAATTCACATCAAACAATCCAAAAGACTTGCCTTAATTTTCTCCTGGAAACTACCTCAGAACAAGCCTCAATATGCCCAGGAAGAAAAATGTCAAAATCAGCCTTATGGCCTCCTAAAATTCGCCTCAGCCTCAGAAAATTCGGCCTTACTACCTCAAGAGTTGCCTATAATAGACTTCAAATATTTTCCAAAACAGATCAGAGAAAGACTTACCTTATCCTCCCTTATTCTCCTGAAATTTTCACCCTCTTGAACCTTTGTTTGCCTCAGATATTTGTTGCCTTGGATATCCTTGATTACCTCAAAAATCACTTGAGTTCATGATTAAAATGAGCTCCTAGGCACCTTATTTATACTAAATGTGGCACCCTCCTTTTAGGGCTAAATTGACCCAAAACAATTTAATTTGATTTTTTTATTATTATTCCAACTGGGGCCCACTTGTACTTTGATATCTTAATAACATTTTTAATATATATTCCATTAGGGATGAATTTTGGGTACTTACATTTGAGTCTTCTTGAACATATTTATGGGCTTCTTTTATTGGCGTTCTAGGGTTCCAGGGGGCTTCTTCAAAGCGTCTTCCCGTGAGGGCCATGCTTAGAGCTACGACATAAGGGGACTGCTTTGGAGACTCCTTCAAATAAACCCATCTCTTCCAGGGGATATTGGACTTGCTTTGGGGCTTCTTCTAGGGTTGACATCAATGACAACCGATTTTCCAACAATCTACCCCTTTGACATTGATGGCAACACTCATACTCCCCATGTGATCATTGCTCCCCATGTCTTCATGCTTTTGATATTTCTCTCCCCCTTTGACATCAATGGCAAAGGGAAACTCCCCCTGACAGATTATCTCCCCCTTTGACATCAATGGCAAAGGGAAACTCCCCCTGACATATTTTATCCCCCTTTCTTCATTACTAGATGGCGTGTAGATCAATATGGAGTAGAAACTACTCCTAGTTTCTGACAGAGACACTCAAATGTCTCCCTTGGGAGAGCCTTGGTGAAGATGTTAGTTATTTGTTCCTTTGTCCCAATGTATTCTATCTTGATACTCTTCTCTATGACATGTTCCTGTAGAAAGTGGTACTTAATAGGAACATGTTTGTTCTTGGAATGCATCATTGGATTCTTGGAGATGCTTATAGCACTGGAATTGTCACAAAATATCGAAACGGGCTCATCATATTTCACTTGTATGTCTTGCAGTGTCTACTTCATATAGAGAACACGAGTACAACATGCGGCTGCTACAATATATTTTGCTTCTGTTGTGGATAAGGATATTGAAGACTACTTCTTGCTCAACCAGGATACTAAGCAATCACCCCAAGTATAAAGTTGCTCCACTCGTACTTCTTATGTCATCAATACTCCCTACCTAATTTGCATTTATGTAGGAAACCATAGTCAATTCATTCCCTTTTGGATACCATAACCCAAACTTGATTGTTCCTTTGAGACATCTGAATATCCTCTTCACTGTTAGGACATGAGATTCCTTTGGTGCTGCTTGAAATCTTGCGACCTGCCCAAATTCTTGCATCACATCTGGTCTTGAAGTTGTTACGTAGAGTAAACTACCAATCATTGATCTATAGAGTCTTTGATCTACTTCTTTAGATTCATCATCTTTTCTCAACTTGCAACCGATCACCATAGGAGAAATTACAGGTTTGCAATCTTCCATTCTAAACTTTTTCAACATTCCCTTGATGTACTTGGGTTGGGAAATGAAAATGCCTTCATCTAGTTGGGATATTTGGAGTCCCAAGATGAAATTCAACTCCCCAAGTTGGGACATTTCAAACTCACTCTGCATATCTCTGACGAACTTCTGACTCAACCTGTCATCATTGCTTCCGAAGATGATTTCATCCATGTATACTTCAATGATAGTCAAACTATCTTGTTCCACTTTTATATAGATATTACTATTTGTGCTTCCCCTTTTGAATCCTTGTTGTTGTAAGTATCTATCCAATCTTGTGTACCAAGCTCTAGGTGCTTGCTTGAGTTCATACATGGCTTTCTTCAATCTACAAACATAGTCTTACTTTTCTGACAGTTGAAACCCTTCTGGTTGTTCTATGTAAACTTCTTCTTCTAATTCTCCATTAAAGAAGGATGATTTTACGTCCATCTGATATACCTTGATCCTTCTGAAGCATGCATATGCCAAAAACATTATGATTGCTTCCATTCTGGCTACCGGGGAAAAGGTTTATTCAAAATGTGTACCTTCAACTTGTGCATATCCTTTGCATATTAACCTTGCCTTGTTTATGGTTATCTTTCCATGTTCAGTTAGCTTGTTTTTTAATACCCACATTGTGCTTATGACGTTTTTGTCCTTAGGTCTTGAAACTGGTTCCCATGTGTCATTCTTCTCTATTTGATTCAGTTCTTCTTCCATGGCCTTGATCCAATGTTCATCATTGTTGGTTTCCTCAAAGCTGCTTGGTTCAATTGTGGATAATAATGATAAATGTCTTTGTTCTAGTGTATGTGCTTGCTTGCTTCTTTTGGTTTCTATTCCTGCATTTTTATCCCCAATAATTTGTTTTGGTGGATGATTCTTCTGATATTAGTGTTTAGGTGTCTTAGAAGGTGTCTGGAGATCTTGTTGATTGTCTTATCTTTCCTATCTTCAAACCGCACAAGCCATTCCCTGTATAGTTCTATTCTTCCTTTCAACGACTCCATTTTGTTGAGGTGTCCCATCTACTGAGAATTGTCTTTTTATTAATGGTTGAGATATTCTTTCAACCTCTCCACCTAAACTAGGAATACGTTAGATCTAATAACAAATTCATGAACTCTATTTAATAGGGTCACGACTATTGTATGTGGACCAGTGATTCATAATATCAAGTGTGAAGTATTATGTGTGTATATATTGTCTTTTGTTTTGTTGTATTCTCCATTTTCTTTCATGGTATCAAAGCTAGGACAACCTTGTCTCTCTCATGAGAGGGGATGTAACATGAGCTCATTGTAATCTTTGTAGTTGTAGGATTAGAGTAGTGTAGGTGTGTGGAGATTTTTGTCTTTTGTTAGAAGATTACAATAATAACTCTTTAGGGATAAAAAAATAGTTGATATAGTTGTTAGTTTCTTTGTACATAAGTTTGAAGAAGGGTGCCTCTGCATATACAGTCGTCGGTTTCGATTGAAGAAATTGTGATTAATGAAGGAGTCTAGTATGCACAGATCTGAAACGATGTATGGTTGCATTGACTTGTACAAGGTGTAATTTCTAGACGTCTCCGACCGTGAAACGTGGACCACTAGATCACAACAATATATGTTTCACGCAGCCTCTGTGTTACAGATTAACAACGTGGCGTGACACTCTTTCGCTCACTTAGACCGACACCTTCAGATCTACCTTCAGGAATGTCAATAGATGCATGAGTTTGTCTTATAAAGTGTAACCAAATATGAGCAAGTTTGTTGTGTTGATTTTCTTTTCTAAGTTTCTTGTTTCTCTCTCTATGTTGTTTTTTCTCTATGTCTGCTCAAGATCTGTAGCGTGGAACGACCTCTATACACTCAAAGTCGATCCGAACTCAAATCACATGCTAATGGCCATCGCAACAGAGAGCTAGCTCGTGCCTCAAGTTACATATCATCATGGCCTTCTCTTACATAGTTCGTTGTGGAAGTCCAATTTCGATCTTCTCTTTATTGGCAAGTTGCACATCTATTTTCTCAAGGGTTAGTGTTAGGCATGGTGCACTCTTGTGAGCAACGCTGTGGTACAATTCCTAAACTAGGTAGAGTGCAACCAGAGGTTAAGCAAAGACAATATGTTCATATTCAGAAGGAGCAAGTTGAACACAATAAGAAAGATTTCAAGTATGTTCTATGCCTATTCAATTTTTTCCAAGAACAACTTGGACTTTCTAAGAGTCGCACAAATGAATATGAAGACAAATATACATTTTGTGAACTTTATACTGTCTAAGAAAGAGCTTGTTAGTAACAGGCTGAAGTTTAAGGTTTTTTCATCAGAGATTTATGATGATGGGTTACACAGCCCGTGCTCTCACTTTTATTTTAGGAGATGTAGCCATCATTGAAGATCCATTGGATTATGTCAATGGTGATGATTTTAATGAAGGAATGGAAATTTTCACACTTTAAGAAGGATTGTGCACTTTGAAGACAGCGAAAGATGGTAAGATATATAGTTGTTCAAATAGTCCGAGATGTTATAAGGGATCGAAGAAACTATGTGCGAGATAAGCATGTGGGAATTGCTTATCGAGATAGTTCAGAATAGATCTAGGCAAGTTCAACATCTACTTTTACTAGGGTTATGAGACATTGCAAATGCTAATGGTGTCCAATGATGTTGAGAAACTTGAATCACAATTAAGATGTTATATTGTTCGGTGGAACATGGTGGGAGTAGCTTAAAGACTGTCATTGATCTAAAAACTGTTTTTCAAAAGGCATTGCTTCTATAAAATGTTTAATTATGTTTCATGTATATGTATGTTTGGTTTCAATAATTTTTTTTGTTTTTTTATAATTTACACCATAAAAAGAGTGTTGGAATTAATGCTTACATTCTATAAATCACAAATTAGTCTGAGTAGCTTTAGACTCTTGAAGATTCTCTCAACCTAAACTAGGAATAAGTTACATCTAATAACAAATTGGTGAACTCTATTTGTCACAACCTATTGTATGAACATAGTTACCAACTTAATGAGAACTCTCCAGAGTTCTCGTTTTTTGGGGAGTCCAATTTTTTAACTCGTTTTTAAAAATGGTGCTACCGATAGCACCCCCTCTCTGTTTTTAGATGATTTTTGATATTTTCAATTTTTCGATCCTCAATGTTTCCACATTATTTTTTTAAATGCTCATTTTTCACCTATTTTCAATTTTTTCTAAAT
>SNQJ01S0150096.1:39323-59848 GCA_010110895.2 Picea sitchensis | reverse complement strand
TTAGGGAAGGTGAAGAAAAGAAGGCCGGAATTCAAGGAAGGATAAATTCTTTTGATGATGCTTTCTAAGGTATGTTATTTACAGGTCATCTCACCATTTTCACAATAAAACTTTTTCTAGAATGATTCAGAACATGAAATTTCTATTCCATTGAGGAAACATATCCAAGTATCCATGGTAAAAAATTCATCTTGTGGGTCATTGTATTTTTGGAGTTACACTCCGTGGAAAATAGGGATTTTGGCTAGTCCTGAAACTAGTCAAAAACAAGTGTTTCGGGTAAAACATCATAACTTATTCATAAAAGATCCAAATTCAGTAAGACAAAATTTGTTGGTTATATTACAATCTTTATTATTCTATGTAACAGTTTCAGATCTATTCAACAAATATTCTGTGTGGGGCCCGCTCTACAAGGTCGCTCTCTAGAATAAGCAAGAATTCAACAAGGTATGCCACTTTTTCTATAACTAATTTTCTGAGAGGTTCCAAGTAGTGACACCTGGAGGAATTTCATAAAACACATCGAATAGCATTTTGTATTATTTTCATATATTTATTCATTACAAGTACAAAGTTATGATTATTTCAAGTCAGGGTTATTAACTAATCCAAAACTAGTCATGTGAGACTAAAGAAAAGTTCGATGTAAATGCTAGTCTCTTATTGTTTAAAGTTAAGGAAGGTTTGCAGGTATGTTATCATATACACCAGGTCTATTACATAGTATAAATCATATTTGGATGATGAAATTGATGAGGGATTTTGGTTGAGGTACAAGTTGGGTACATGGTTGAGACAAGTAGTTGATGCATTGGCACATACATGAGGTGTACAGTTGATGATGTTGGTACATATTGATGAGTCATAGTTGATGAGTAGTTGACACATGATTGGTACATACTTGGAACATGGTTGGTTGCAATTTTTTATGGTACAGGTTGATTACACATTGTTTGGTATAGGTTGATGCATGGTTGATGCAATTGTTTATGGTACATGTTGGTGCATGGTTGATGCACTTGTTTATGGTACAGGTTGATTATAGGTTGAGGTACAATTTGATGCATGGTTCAGGTTTATTGGTACATTTTTACACCGATATATCTCACAGTGATAGTGTGACAGTGGTTCCATCATTCTACTTCTACTTCAGGGCGGTTGGACGGGGCAAGGATAGGTGGTTGTAGCCACCTTCCAGTTGTAGTTGAAGAACTTAGGGGATTGTAGCCTCCTTCTGGTTGTAGCCAGAGAATTGAGGAGTTGGAGATTCCCTCAGGTTGTAGCCTTAGAAACTAGGGGGTTGGAGCCTCCTTCCAGTTGTAGCTGGAAAATTGTTAGGGTCCTAACCCGCACATAGGTAGAACAATATATTCGGATGTAATAAAGGTCAATATTAATAAGGCCTTTCAATAAAATAAAATAAGTCGAATGTAAGAAGATCTAATAGAAGCTTCCGCTTCTAGAAGGATCTTCCTCTAGA
Source organism: Picea sitchensis (assembly GCA_010110895.2). NCBI lineage: Eukaryota > Viridiplantae > Streptophyta > Pinopsida > Pinales > Pinaceae > Picea > Picea sitchensis. The sequence continues at coordinate 58,365 of SNQJ01S0150096.1, read as the reverse complement.
GGTTTCTTTTGATAGACATATTTAGTATAAATAAGAGTCGAGGGTATGAGAACCCTAGCTTGGAGATTATTGTAATAGATCTCTATTGGACTGGAGGTTGCCCCCTCGATGAGGCCCGTGAACATTTCTCCCAGAATCAAAGTGTTATTTCTGTTTTTATTCTTATATCATTTCAGTGTTATTGTGGTTTTTATTTTGGTTATATTGTTATTATTCTACCATTTCTAGCATTTCATTTATGTTCTGCATACTTTTTATATCTGGTATATTACAAGTGGTATCCGAGCACTTTCCTTGGTAGAAATTGTGGGTAAATGTTTTTTAGGGTATAGATGTATTCAGACATCTTTAATCCACAAAGATATGTTATTACGCGCATAAACCCACAGTTGAGGGTTTCATACACGCAGGAAATATAAGTCGTTATTAAGCGCACATATGTTGGCCACCCTTGTAACGCCTATTGGTACCCCTTCGAGTGGTAGCACACCAGACAATAGCTGTGTACGAATTGACCTAGATTTCCTAAATCCCTCTTTAGATAAATCGATCGACCACCTGACTGCTATAGTGCCACTGAGAACAACACTCAAGAAGATACTCTCTAGTACCTGGGTAGTCGGGTAGTACGACTAAGGGTACAATATATCCTCCTTTTTTTAATGCCCTGAGATATTGGGCCGAGTACTATTGTTGGACCCCACACATATATCAGAGAGATATAGCATAGGGAAAACCCTTTTCTATAGAACCCTTGAATACCTAACCCTTGGGGACAAAAACATAAACAAATTAAAACAAACAAGATCTATTGTCACGATGTGTTCGGGTTGCCGAGTCTGGAAATTGTTTCACCATTATTTGAGACCTATTCCATTGGATTCATCTCTTCGCCCTTATCACATTCATCCATATCATTTTTCGGCAAAATTTTTGACCCCGCCCGCCCCTTTCCAGTTCCCTCATCCTCATGGCCCATATTTGTAGCTAAGATTTGGAAGCTCGTTTCAACACCTTGCAATTTAGTCTCATCGAGACCCAACAAGAAGTGAAACAAGTCAGTGCCAATGTTGCCACCATCAAAACAACCATGCAGTCCTCAATGGAGGAAATCAAACAAGACCTCACCACCCACCTTGAATCTATCTTTTCGACACTCTGTACCAAACTACATATCCCTACAAATAACCCTTTCTCTTCCTCACCTCCACATACTAAAGCTGACCATTCCTCTCATTCCCATAACATTCAGAACCATCACTTTCAACGTGACCTACGCCTTTCACAGGTGGATGTGACCAAATTTGATGGCTCGGACCCCACTGGTTGGGTAACCCAAATGGAACATTATTTCTCTTTATACAACATTATAGATGACTTGGTCAAACTACGGTATGGTGTTCTCCATCTAGATCAAGAACGCTGGCAATGGTGGAAATGGAGGAAAACTTCTCATCAAGGGTATATTGCTTGGACACACTTTGTGGCAGAGCTTTATGAACTCTTTGACACTGACACCAACCATTTGGACCATTTGACAAAGTTGAAACAATTAGGCATAGTATAATACTTTATAGCTACTTTTGAGCGCTTGGCTTTTCGGACAGAGCGCATGTCTGATGCCTTTTTTCGAGAGTGTTTTATCAGTGGCCTCAAGGATGAGATTCGGGCCCAATTCACTTATTAGTTTTCTACGCGTGTCTTTGAGCTTGCTATTTTCAATCTCAACATGCTTCAATTTTTTTAATATTCTCATCTTCTTGTTGAATCATTTCACCGCTTCATGATTTTCTTCTTCTTCATTGTCATCTCTTTCAATCATGGATGAGGGACATTCAAATCAATATGTCCTACTCCTTCACAATTAAAACAAAGGAAGCCGACCTCTATTTCTTCTTTGAAATCGAGATGTTGTAATCTTCTTGAACTTCTTCTTCTTCTTCTCCTTCTTCCCTTGCATAAAGGTCTTGTATATTGTCCTAAATATATTTTGTTGATGCACAGTACCACCTTGGATTTCTACATGAATGCATCCAATCCCATCTAGGATGGTACATCTATTACCCAGGTTGTTGTTCCCTTTTGCTTCCTTAGGGTTGGGTCTTTGGTTTCTTCAAAGCATTGTATCCTAAAACGGGAATAGCAATCTACCCCAGAGATTTCAAGTAAGTTTCCATTCTATTTTTAGAATATTCAAAATTCCTTCCATCAAATGGTGGAATCCCATTTAGAATATTGTCTTCCATTTCTGCACATGGGATCTTCCTTCCAAATTGGTTAAAGCATGCTTGAGGTAACATTTCGGTCTAATTGTTGATGCAGGAGGGTAGATCGATTATCGGTACAATTTAAAAACCTTTTTCAACTTATACTTAGACATTCAATTATATCTAATGAGCAATGAACAATGGTATAAGGTTACACCAATACACCACAATACACCACCATGCACAATATATGAGAAATAATCAATAGTTTGTTCGAGGGGTAATGAATTGAAGGTAGCTACAACTTCCAAATGTAGGGAGGGATAAACCTCCAAGGGAAGATACAATCCTCAAATATAAATAGAGATTAGACTCTCCATCCCTTGCTTCCTTCCACCCAAGGAATATATGAGGAGATAATAAAACTTTACATTCAAGTCATCACCATCGACAAATCATCACATAGAACACGATAGTAGCTTCACGAGACTTCTTCAATTTATGCAATTATTCCAATTCTTGGTACTTTGATCCAATAAATAATATTACTCAATGTATTCTCTAAAACTCCTCAATTTTCACTCCTTGAATTCTGCTCCCCAAAAGGGTTATAGAAATAATGGTAGACTTTATTCAATTACGTTCTGTTCAGAAGACCCAACATGCTGTACATGCTTACCGGCTCAATATTTAACATCGATTCGTCTAGCACAAAACAAACCCCAAAGTTTGTGCTACATTTCCAATGGAAGTGGTCCCCACTTCATTTGGATTACATTATGAAGAATTTATGACTATTTTAACCAGAACACTTGTTTATTGACTAGCTTAGGGTTGGTCCTGAAACCCTATCTTCCATAGGTGTATCTCCATAATTATAGCGAATCAAGAATGAAATTTTTACCAGAGGTGCCTTCATGTCTTCTCAATACCATGAGATTTCACCATCTAAATCTTTCTAGAAAAAAGGTATAGCAAAATGGTAAGATGACACGAAAATAACATACCTTACAACAAATCACCAAAAGACTTCAACCTCCTTGAGAGAATCCAACTTCTTTCTTCTTATTTCCTCTGAAATTCGACTTGTATCAAATGGATATATAATGATGATGTTTATTTATACACATTTATGTCACTTCATTTTTAACATTAAGTTGACTGACACTTTCTTATTTTGTAATTCTTTTCTTTAATTATCTTGAGACCTACATGTACTTCCTTCTTAAATTCACTTCTGTCATCTTCAAAAATTCATTTCTCCTCAACCATGAGGATCGCATTAATGTGCCACATACCAATAGGAACAACATGATGTATACTATCCATTCATGGGTGTTTTATATTCATGTGCATTATCCTTCATGTCCAAACACCTTTATTAATCAATCTTGCAGGTCAAAACCCATGACTAGGGTTGACATCAATTAATAACCAATCTTCCAACAAATCATTCCATTCCCCTTGTACCCGAGAAGCCTTCCTCCCAATATCCATCACATTGTCGTCACCTTTTCTCAAAAAATGAGAATTGAGAGAAAAGATAGTCTAGGAACTCCTTAGCAGTTATCCGCCCTAATATGATCCCCTACTCTTCTCACATGGTCATGGTCCTAAAGAAAAAGGTTTATTGGTAATGTGTCCTGATTTTCGTGCCCTCAAAAACTTACCATTAAAGACAAAATTACCATTCTTGTCATTGATGAGGCCTCACGGATGGCTGAGGTGCATAATTCTTTACTAAACTTGATCTTCGTTTTGAATACCACCAAATATGTATGAAAGGGGAGAAGACATTCAAGACTACCTTTAGAACTCATGGGGCCACTATGAGGTTTTTTTCATGCCCTACGGTTTTGTGTTGTGCCCCCCTCCACCTTCCAAATCCTCATGGATCATGTCTTCCATCATTTTCTCCAGGTCATTTTCTTAGTTTCCTTTGATGATATCCTCATCTATAGAAGACACGGACAAAACATCTTGCTCATGTGGTTCGAGGTTCTCCTACTCTCTCAACACCAACTTTTTCTAAAATGGTCTAAATGTTCTTTTGGCCTTAGAGAGTAGAAATTGCCCAGATTAAATACGGTTTAGCAAACATGGTGAGTGGATCCTAAAAATATTGAAGCTGTAAAGATTGGCCTCATCTAAATACTCTCAAAATGTTAGGTGGATTTTTGGGCTTAATAGATTGTGCTCCTTAAAGTTTGTTAAGGATTATGGGAATATTGCAACACCCTCACTACTCTCCTAAAAGAAAATAACTCTTTCACTTGGACTCGATTCTTTGCTCAATCTTTTCAAACCTTGAAGATGGCCATGTTATTTTCCTCGGATCACAGCCCTTCCTAATTTCACAAGACCTTTGTCTTGGAATGTGATGCTTGGGGGAAGGGGTGGTGTTGTCCTTGTGCAAGAGGGTCGACCTTTAGCCTTTACTAGCAAAACTATCTAAAAGAATCTAGGAAAATCTATCATAGAAAATTTTGGCTATTAAATGTCATTGATTTTAAAAGCCCTTATCTATTGGGGAAACAATTCCAAATTAAGATAGACCATCAAAACCTCAAATTATTTTTGGAACAATGCATTTCCTCCCGAACATAAAATGGGTAACTAAGCTATTTGGCTATGATTATGAGATCATTTTACAAGAAGGAAAAGAAAATGTGGTTCTTGATGCTCTTTTCCCCTAAAGTATGAATATGAAGGATCCTTTTTTCTCTTTCCTTCATTGTACCGAGTTGTCTCAAGATGTTAGCCAAGAATGACTACAAGATCCCAAAGTTCGCAACTGATCCAACAACTACAAAACAAGTCTCCGGCTCCCCTAGGGTACTCTTGGCACATTGATGAGATTTGATACAAAGGCCATTTGTATTTAAATAGAAACAATCAAAGCTTAAATCCATGGTACTTCGAGGAGCTTCATGCTACACCCACGTTGAGGGCACTCGGAGTTCACCAAAACCTATGGCGGGGTCAACGCTCTTTTGGGATGGTGACAAACGGGGACATTATTAATTTTGTTGCCGGGTAGCAGTGTGTGTCAATCCTAAAAAAATGGAAATAGTCAAATCTCGAGAACACTACAACCACTCCCGATTCCACACTGCTATTTGGAAGGACATCTCTATGGATTTTAATGTGGGCTTACCGTCGGAAATAAATCATCCTTGATGGTGGTTGTTGATCTCCTTTCAAGTATGCTCATTTCTTCTCTCTTCAACACCCATTTACAACATCCCACCGGTGGCTCAAATTTTTTCGTGGATGGGAGTTTTCAAGATCCCATGGCATGCCACTCTGTGTTCGATCCACGCGACCCAACTTTCACAAGCAATTTTGGCAAGAACTATTCCGACTACAAGGCACCCAATTACATCTAAGAACAACTTATCATCCCAATTTGATGGACAAAGCGAAGTTGTCAACAAGTGTTTGGAAACATGTTGAGGTGTTTTTCCTTGGAAAGAAAAATCCGATTAAGGCTCAATGGTTATCCCTAGGCGAATGGTGGTACACTTCGCCACCATACAACTACCGCGCGGCTCATACGAAGCATTATGACCAAAATCCACCTTCAATTCTCTCATGCCTTCCATGTGTCTCGAAGGTCCAAACGATTGACCAAACATACGGTTCGAGGTCTATTCTCCTCAAAGTGAATTTGGTCATGGCACTGGCTCATATGGAAGCAACAAAGTGAATCAAGGTCGCTTTGAACGTCAATTTGTATAAGGGGGTCAGGTGTTTCTTCACCTGCAACCTACAAATTTTATGGGTCCTTATACAATTCTCAAGAATTATTGGACCGGTGTGGTCTATCAGTTATCTTTGCCCAGTTATTTGAAGCTACATCTTGTTTTCATGTTTCCTTCTTAAAGAAGGTGATGAGGAACTAAGTGTCAAATTCAAACCAACATTCGGTTATCTAGAAGGATCCATTTGGCTACAACCACAAAGTAGTTTTGGACCAGAGTGAGCATCTCTTGCATCAAAGAACCATCATGGAAGTGTTAATCCAGTGGAAAAATACAACTCTGGCGGTGCCACTAGGGAACCATCCTACCATTTTGCAGCATTTCCCATCTCAAAGCCTTGAGGGACCAAGGTTTTTTAAGGGGAGGGACATGTTAGGGTCCTAAACCACAGAGATAGGTAGAAAAATATATCTGGATGTAATAGCGATCCAATATTAATAAGGCATTTGCAATAAATGGAAATAAATTAGAATGTAGAAGACCTAATAGAAGCTTTTAGCTTCTAGAAGGATCTTCCTCTAGATGCTAACTTTTGATGAACATATTTAGTATAAATTGGAGTCGAGGGTATGAGAACCTATCTTGGATATTATTATTTTAATAGAGAGCTATGCTCAAATGGAGGTTGCCCCCTCGAAGAGACCATGAACATTGATCTCGGAATCAAAGTGTTATTTCTATTGTTATTCTTATATCATTTAGGTGTTATTGTGGTGATTAATGCAGTTATATTATTATTATTCTTCCATTTCTAGAATTTTATTTTGTGTTACGCATACTTTTTATATATGGTATATTACAAAAGAAACAAAGGGAAGTTGGTGCTTCAATGAATGTAATTCTTCAAGACATATAAACAAAAAACATCTGTTGGTTTCTCGATTTGGGTTTCCATTAAAAACATTGAGTGTCTTGTGTATGTGTGTGATTGTTCATTTCTTATTGCTCATTTATTGGATAATAATTCTACAATGATATAACACTTGGATTATTTGGAGAAAAATAATTATAATTACGCTATTCTTGATTCACCCTCCCTCTTAGTAATCCAGCGGGACAAACCAGTGATTGAAATCCAGGTCATTAATTCAATTGATAGCTCAAAATTTATTGAAACAGTTTATGTTGTTGATGAAACCCCTATGGATAAGGGATTACCATGTAGATTTTCACCTGGGAGATATTTGGAACAGGTAATTACCAGATTAAAAGAAAAGGATCATCTTGTGCCTATGAAAGACTCTAATTTAAATGATAATGGTACATCTGTTATGAAAATTTCCGTAAGGGAAAGAAACCACAGTATACCGATTTAAATTTGAGAGTCAGAATGTTGGTCATTTGATTTCTATAAAAATAAGAAATCCAAAGAGTAATCATTTGAGCTCGATCAATCCGATCGATATCGATGATCGGTGTTCATATTGAGAGATAGAAAATTTCTTGGCTCGTGAAGACCAAGAAAATCAATGTCCCAAGAAAGAGGTTGTTACCCGGGTTGAGAAGTATGACTTTGTGTCTAATTTACCCCCTTGTCCCAAAGGAAAATAAGGTTTTCAGGTATTGGTCACAACCTGGAACAGACCACAATGACACATGAAGCACCCGTTGTCGACTGTATTCCACATTGGTCTGCCATTGCACCTGTGCATTGTGACAATTTCTTAGATTGGATATAGCGTTATTATAGAGATATTCCATGCTTATAGGATCAATTGAAACACTTGGCTACTCGGAATGCCCTATTGGAACAAGATAACTTTGACTTGAGGCACACACAGAGAGGGAAAAAAAAGATCAAGAAGTCTAGGAATATCATAATAAAAAACACAACCAGTTTCAAAGCCATTATAAATTTCGAACTATCAGATCCCGCAGCTTTTAATTTCTAGATTAAGGGATTTTATTTTATTTTTATTCCATTTGTTATGAAAAATCAAAATAGAGAGATTTAATTTGATTTCATTTTCTATTAATATGACTAGTTACAAAATCTATGATTACAGTAGCTAGTCTCTTTTGAATAATAATTGGTATCGTGTCCCGAATATCAAATTGGTTTTGTTATCTACAATAAATGGAAGATTATGATGATGATTGCAGCATGGAGAAAACACCCTGAATTATATGCTCAATTATTCAAATAGTTTCTGTCTCTTTCTGTTTATAAAACTTTGGTTTATTTTGACAAACCAACTCATGCATGTGTGGTTTCTAGTTTCACTATTTTTGTAATATTATCCAATTTTTTTGGATTCGGTTTTTAGTTTCCCTATTTTTGTAATATTATCTGATTTTTTTGGATTCAACTCTATCTTGTATGATAAGAGCATTTGAATCCTGAACTAGTTTAAATACTGTTCACTCTTAGTAGTAAAAGGATCTTTGTTTTGGACACATGATGGACATATGACTTTCAAGACTAATATGGAGAAGTTGTTCACTCCTTGGATTTAGACCAATGTGGTGCTTGCCCATTATGCTTTTCCTTTATCTTATAGAATGTTAATATGTTTATATAGCTTTAGTCTTATCATCATATCATATTTCATATTATTCAGCATTATAATTTTGTCTATAAATTGTTGTCCTATATTATATCTGTGATCAATATTTCATTTAAATATCGTGGATTTATGTTGGATATTGGACGATGTATTACATGAATTCTCTGTATTAAAGTTTATTTTATTATTAGCGTTCATCATTATAAGATCATCATATCTATATATTTATGTGTTTACTATTATATTCTTGTTTCAAAACACGTTTGAGTTGGTTCTGGGAGTGTTAACACCATCCTATTACAATTTTCCCTCATAGGAAGGACAATTAGGAGCTTGAATTTCACAGGGACATAAACTCATTACCTCCAGGTTAGTTTACTCATATTTTCTTTTAATCAGATTATTCATAAATGAAATAGGAGCAGTTTGAACTAGCTTTGCATGTTTATCTATTTTTATTTCAATTGTGTTTCCTGTAGTTCTTTAGATTTTAAATATTAAACAAAAAAATATAAAATGTATGTGATTTATTTATCTACTTCATAAAAAACTTTCAAGAACATTTATTTCACAAGATATCCTGTAAATATTGCAATTTGTTTATACATTGTCCATAACCATATGCACATATCCCATTTTCTTTTTCGACACTTGTAAATTATTTACATTCTCAGTATCATAGTTTTCATAGATTAGTTTCATTTATTTTAGGACTTAGTTGGCCAACAGAGCCATTAAACCCGTCAGGTCATTTCATTCCAAAACGATTGGATTATTTTGACAACCCTGGTCCGGATTGGACCTTCAAATTAACGGTGTGTCAATTACACACGTCAACAAATGGCGCTAGAAGGAGGGCCTGATTTTAATTGATGTCACATAGAGGTCACAAGAATCCTCCCCCACACACTCGCACTCCTGTCATAAAACATAGTCACTCAAACAATAACGTTACACTTGAAATGGAAACTATCTCAAATGATAATCCTAATATTCCCGTTGAACTAGTGACACTAGTTCCTCAAGGGGTCGACGTCCAAGAAATTGTTTGTCAATCAATTATAAGAATGCATAGTGCCTTAGCCTATATCAGATAACTCGATAGGCCACTTAATCAACCCCTTGAATTCACAGATATCCAACAACAACTTCAAGACATTGGTCTGCCCGAAAACCTTTTAGGTAGTAATACTACCAATCCTACTCAAACACCTATCCTTGGAGCTAGAGGATCTCGTATTCCACCTTCCCCACCTAGTTCATCTCCATCCTCTTCAGGAAGAGAGTCTTCAGATGAAGGTACTTCTTCATCAGAACCATCTCATCCTTCGACACCACCAAATCCCATGGAAAACCAAAATAATCCTACCATACCTTGGCTCAATCAAGAATTCATGGTTGTACCAGACGGATCCCAACACCCATTACCAAAACATCCAGAGAAATGGTTTCCCAAATTTGATCCAGATTCAAAGCAATCTGTTGAGGACAACTTCAAAAAATATATGTTTTCCATTAGACTCTGGAGTGTTGAACAAGAGGATGTAGTATGCAGATTATTTCCTTATACTTTTGAGGGAAATGCCTCCACATGGGATTTTTCTCAACATCCCAAACCATCGTATCTTGGGACAAGCTTGAAACTTGTTCCTTGGAAAAATTTGGAGATGATAAATCTCCAGAATTCTTGGTTATGGAACTCTCCATCTTAAAAATGAATCCTAAGGAAAAAGTGAAATACTTTAAACAAAGATTTCTTACTTTAAAGAATAAAATCCCTGCAGATTCGATGCTCGTTGAAAGTTTAATCGTTGTTCATTATGTTAAATCCTTGCATAATAATATAGCCATATGGATCAAAAGGTATAAAAAGAACACATTGCTAGAACCATTTGAGGAGGCAAGTCAAATTGAGAAAGATATATTAATCCTAAAATATAATCTTAATAGTGAATTTGAAAAAACCTAATCCTATAAGAAGAAAATAGAGATTCTCACCAGGCCTCCTCAAACTAAAAATCAACAAGAAACTTTAGACTTAGAGAGATTGCAAAAAGATTTCCAAAAACTGTCAAATCAGGTCGTTGACTTGAAGAGATCAGCCGAGGAGGCATCCACAAGAAAAGTAATTTTTAAACCTTCTTTCAAAAATCGTTTTCCTCCTAACCGTCCAAACCCGACCACAAAAGGTCTAAATTTCAAAAGTTTATAGCATGATTTGCAAACCATATTAGAAGAACATGATAATTTTGCTTTTGTTCCTCCTGAAAATTCTGACGATATAGTTGTTGAAGAGGTACCAGAAGAGGAGGATTCATCTCCCACTGTCTTCGGTCACTTATCAGACAACATATTCCAAGAAAATTTCGAAACTGTTCACCCCTACAACACAAGAAGCAAAACGCAAAACAAAACCCCTTCTTAAGTAAGTAAAAATGTGTTTCTGAAACAGTCAAAGCTAATTGAAATTAAACAAAGATTAGCAGCCCCAGTTGAAGAATACGATTTAATTGAAGATCTAAAAAATTGAGAGCTAATATTTCTGTTTTTGAAATGCTGAAATTTCCCCTTATTTTGCAGAAAATGCTTCAAAGCATTGCCGAAAATAGTAAAAAGAACGATTCTAGCAGCAAAATATCAGCAGAAATTGATCCAAATGTAGCTAAGAATGTCCCAACTAAAAATGCATCTGAACCTCTGGACAAAAGGGACTTGGCTGAAAAAACTGTAGCAAATGTAGATAAAACTGTTTTAGGGACAACAACAAAAAATCAGCAGAATTTTGTTGTTAACACTTAGAAAAATGTCCCACCTTTTTTGTTAACCTTTGAAATTTTTAATAGGAGTGTACATAATTGTATGGTCGATTTCGGTGCATCATAAAACATGATGCCTTTATTTGTATGCCAAAAAATTAATGCAAAAGTTAAACATTTTGATCTCAAAATAATTCAGCTAGATCGAACAAACGTTAAAGAAATTGGCGAGCTTAAGAATGTGTTGATTAGACTATCTTCCAATCCTAAGGTTCATCAGATAATTGATATTATCATTGTTGATATCCATGAAGTTTATGGCTTGTTTCTAAGCATGGATTGGTCAGAATAGCTGCACGATTACTGTGCCACAAATTGGTCTCACGTATGGCTACCTGAAAATGGACAGCCCAACAAAATTAGGATAAACAAAGAATGTTATCTTAAGCANCACAAGGCATAAATACCTTCTTCGATAATTTCATGATCAAAATTTCTTCTATCACTAATCCTGGGCAGCAATCTGAAGTTGCAACCTATACTCAAACATCATCTTTACCGAGTATACCAAGTACTTCTTACAATGCACAAATCTGGTCCTTATACTTTGACAGATCCAAATCTAAAGAAGGAGAAGGTGTTGGTTGTGTACTCATCGATCCTATAGGTAATAAGCCTTTTATTGCTTGCCGGTTAGAGTTCGAATATACTAATAGCATGGCCGAGTACGAAGCACTTCTACAAGGACTTAGGAAATATTTGGATATGGACATGCAGAATTTGATAGTATTTGGTGATTCAGAAATCATGATTAAGAAGGTAAGAAACACCATACATTTCTTATCACCACATATGAAATGATACCAAACAGAGGTATGGAGTTTGATGCATAAATTTTCAGCATTTAACATAAATTCCATTCCTAGATTGAGTAATTCAGAAGATGATTTATTGGCCAATGTTGCTTCTAAACTATTACCCGCTAAAGGTATTTCCCCTAATGTGTTTTCAATTCAATTGTTGTTCAGGTCGTCGATCCCGGATAACATTAAAAATTGGAGAGTATTCGATGATGACCAACAGATCATCAAATTTCTGCATATGGAAGACACCTTCCAAGGTATAGTCATTGATGAAGGTACTCATGATGAGAACCTCCAGAATTTCATGGTAATATCTTATCCTCGATCTCCAGAATCAACATCCGAGTTGGTAAAATCTATCCCCAGATCTGTCATGAGATTAGAGAAATTCTATGACTTGCATGATAAATTTAGAGGGGTAGTTAATTGTAAAACTAACAGTTCCTCTTTGATCTATGAAATGGTTAATTTAGGAACAAGGGATAATCCTCAAAATATTAATCTGGGAAAGGGATGTTCTGAGAAAGAAAGGTTCACTTTTATAAAATTATTTAAGGAATTTAAGGATGTTTTTTCCTGGATGTATGATGACTTGAAAAAATTTGACCCTAACGTCATACAACATGTTATCCCTATGAAACCCTAGACTCAGCCATTTCAATAGAAATTGAGGAAGATGCATCCTAAATTAGAACCTCCTGTTAAAAAGGAACTAAACAAATTGCTAATTGCAAAGATAATTTTCCTAGTTAGGCACACACAATGGGTGTCTAATCTAGTCCATGTAAGGAAGAAAAGTGGTGAAATTCGAGTCTGTGTCGATTTTTGGAACTTAATCCGAGCGTCTGATAAAGAAAACTACCTGGTTCCTCTAATGGACAAATTCTACAATAGGTGTCTGGTTCCAAAAGACTGTCTCTACTAGATGGTTTTTCGGGGTACAACCAGGTTCTTATGTCTCCCTTAGACCATCTTAAAACCACCTTTGGTACCCCATGGGGCACTTACGCTTACATTAAAATTCCCTTTGGAATAATAAATGTCAGTACCACTTTCTAGAGAGAAATGGATATTTCTTTATGTGGCCTCATTAACCAGTCAATCGTGGTCTATCTTGATGATGCCACTGTCTTCTCTAAAAATAAGAAAGATCACTTGTCTCACCTCAGGGTTGTCCTAGAACGATGTCGCAAGTTTGGCATTCTCTCAACCCTAAGAAATTGGTCTTTGCAGTAGAGAAAGGCAATCTGCTTGGGTTTATAGTGTCTAAATATGGAATGATTATTGACCCCGAAAGAACCCAAGATATTTCTAAACTTCCCCCTCCTTCCAAAAAATCCATGCGGTCCTTTTTGGGCAAAATTAATTTCGTCAAAAGGTTTATCCCAAGCTTCTCAGAAATGGTTAGACCATTACAAAATTTAATTAAAAAAGATTTTTTGTATCGTTGGGGATCATAATAAATTAATGCTTTCGATTCAATTAGAAAAGAAATAATAGAAGCCCCTTCCTTGATGAGTCCCAACTCTTCTCAAAATTTCACTCTTTACACTTTTGCATCTGACCGATCTTATGTTGTTGTGCTTACACAGAAAAATGTTGAAAGCAATGAGATACTCATTGCCTTCATGAGCTCAGCTTTTAAAGGAGAAAAACTTAATTACCTAGTAGTAGATAAGCAGGAATATGTTGTTTTCAAAGTAGTGAAACACTTCCAGTCTTACCTGTTGAAATCCATAACCAAGGTTGTTGTTCCTTACCTAGCTGTAAGAAACCTGTTAAAACAAAAAGAGTTGGGTGAGAAAAGGGAAAATTGGATGACGTCATTAAATGAATATGACCTTGAAATAATCCATGCACAAATTGTTAAAGGTCAAGGCCTGTGTAAACTAGTGGTTGATTTAGTTGAAGAACAAGAAAGTCAAATAAACACCTCAACTGTGGATCAACATAATGAAAAACAAATCAGTTTTTCACAAGCTACTGCCAATTCTTGGTATGAGAACATTAAATTTTATTTGACGCATGGATATGCTCCCTGCAATCTTGATCCTAAAAATAGAAGAGCACTTAGGCTTAAATCTACATCTTTCCAGTTAATAAATGATGTATTATTTCGAAAGAATTTTGATGGTGTCTTTCTGCATTGTTTAGAAAAAGAAGAGTCAGAAAAGGTACTATCTGAACTTCATGCAGGTGAAGTCGGTGGCCACTTCGGTGGAGATACAACTAGCCACAAAGTGATAAGATCTAGGTAATATTGACCTACCTTGTTTAAATATGCCCATATGTTGTCCCGTAAATGCATAATCTGCCAAAAGGTTGCAGGACGGGTGAAAAAAGGCATCTTTCCCTTTGCAGCCTGTTACTCTAGATGCACCTTTTCAGTAATAGGGCCTAGACATCATAGGAACGATTAATCCCTTTTCTTCTTAATAGCACAAGTATATCCTTATAGAAACAACCTTTTTTACAAGATGGTATGAAGTTGTACCTTTAAAAGTGGTAAACATAAATCGGGTAGTGTCTTTTCTGAACTCTCGTATCATCACTTGATTCGACATTCCCAAATGTTTGGTTTTTTATAACAACTCTTACTTTTCGTCCCTTGATATGAACATTTTTTCTCTGGAAAAAGGTATTAAAATGAATTATTTTGCAAGCTAGTATCCTCAAGGAAATAGTTTAGTGGAATCGACGAATAAAAATTTAATCAAGATTATTAAAAGAACAGTTTCAGAAAATCACAAGAACTAGCACAATGCATTGTATAATGCACTTTGGGCTGATAGGGTAACCCCGAAATCCTCATTTGGTAATTCCCCTTTCTTCCTCATCTATGGAAGAGAATCAAGACTTCCTCCACATGTTTTATTTCCTTCTTTGCAGTTGTCACAAAAATTTCAAGAAGAGGAATGCCCTCCTCTAGAAAATTGAATAAATGCCTTATTAAAAATGGAGGAAGTGAGAACACAAGCAAAGAAGAAACTGGATCAGCACCATCAAATTTTAAAAATATGGTTTGATTAAAATTCATCCTCTGATAGGAATTTCGATGTAGGTGATTTGGTTCTCAAGTGGGACAAAGCCCACTAGGGTAAGGGGGAACATACCAAGTTCCAAAATATGTGGCTAGGACCATTTTTAATTTTTGAAAAATTGGGTCCCAGCTCTTTCCGTCTGCATAATTTGGAGGGGCAGCCAGACACTTTCCCAATGAATGGCCAATATCTCAAGAGGTATTTCACCTGATAATTTTTGTTCCATTCTTTTGTAAATATTTTTTAATTTTAATTTTAATTTTTATTTTGGTTCTTTTCGTTTTGCTTGATTTTGATTTGTTTTCTAAATAATTGTGTCTAAGTTACCATCTCATTTGTGGAAGGGAAACATAATTTTCATTCATTAGAAGCGGTTGATAACTTCCCAAGCAAATGAACAATAAGTGCTAAAACTCAAATCAACAGAAGTGAATTTCTGTTCAAATCAATGTTTTTGGTTTCTCCTTGTTACAAGTAGACATGATTATCATTAATAAACTTCTAATGTTGTCCCTGTTTTAAGGAAAACAACTCAGTTGTACCTTCCTATCCTTGATATGGTTTGCTAACAAAAATATAAGTGTCCAAAGTGTGATGAAGGTCATCAAAAAAGGGAAAATGATTTTTTTTTAAATGATCAAGATTTTTATGCTAAACTCTGAGATTTTCAATATCACCCCACCCTCTTGAATATTATTAAGTTATGGAAATTATAAACAAATTCTAGAGGGTTGAAAGCATGGTAATGTGTGGGAAGTTTATGTAAACCCGTCAGGACACTGAACAAGTCTACTGGCACCGGGTAAATGCATGCATGATACCAAGGCAATTTCATCGGGGTACTAAACAGGCTTGCTGGCAATGAAGCAATGTCAGGTTTAAGAAGATCCTTAAGTCTGTTTTCAATTTGATCAAAGTGAAAAGATGTATCATATCATAAATGGATGAATCTTGGACAAGATAGAGGTACCAGAGTGGGTCAAATGACATCCCTGCCGAGGCTATGGACGCCTATTGATAGAAGTGGACCTGTCAACAATATCAAATTCAACTTCTTAAACAATTGCTACACTCGTAATATAAGTCAGATATTGGATGACATCTTTTTAGAAAGAAATACATCTGATGCTAAACTGCATTATTTTCTGAGTTATGATCAGTATGCTTGACCTGTTGTTAACTATTTCTAGAAAATTCATTTCATTTTATTCACCCTAACATGAATTTTCTGGTGATGCAGAGATAACTGCTTCACCCAGTATGTCACCATTGTTGGCAGCCAAACATTATTTTCGATACTTATCACAATCAAAAGAGACTATACCCTTCTGTAGCTTCCATCACCTTCTATTTGTAAATGTTTGTGTTTCTGAGTTTCAAGGTGATGATTGGGTTAAGTTTACCTTATTGAGTTATGACAGCCCCCAAACCTTTCATTTTTTGTGCCATCAGAGTTTTCTTAGATCTCTCTTTGCTTCTCTTCCGTTGGAAACCTTAACCTATCCCGTGTGATACATGTTGTATCCTTGTCACAACGGTAATGGCACCCGTGGTTCGTATCAATCCAAATGGATGTCAAGCTCTCTTATCCCATGATGACACTATTGAAGACCTGAAAGCTTATGGATGGGATGTATTCCTCAATAATTTTGAAAGCTATAATCTCCAGTTTGCAAAAGATTTTGCAAATTTTTTTGACAGTTTTAGGGCCAAGGTGGGGAATGTTTAGTTGGAAATCACAGAGGATTTCATAAGAAGGGAGATAGGACTTCCATCGAAAGGAGAAAAATAGTTTAAGAATGCAAATATGGAGGACATCCCATGGAGTTTATTCATGGTTTCCCACAAATCCACTTGTTGTACAAAAGGTATTCTCATTTATTTGCTAAAACCTAGATGGCATAGTCTCCTTTTAATTCTGAAACACTTTGTCACTTGTGAGGGCCGGTATGGGATGGTTTTTCTGTACCACATCCGTTTGCTTATGAATTTCATAGGGTTTGAGTTGAATATTCCCTTTTACCTGATGATGAGTCTTTACAAAATGTTTAAGTGCTTTAAGAGACATGGTATCAATTCGAGTCTGTTTCACCATGAACTCGTTAAAACTTGTTGGTTTATCACTTGTCAAAAATAGGTGACAATTGGGAGACCTTTTTTAGCAAAAATGGCTTCACCCAGGTCGACGATACATCCGACAACCATTTAATTGTAAACCCTAATTTGGACAGACTAGTGATTGAAAGCCATGTCGTTAATTCAATTGATGGCTCAGAATTTATTAAACCAGTTTTTGTTGTTGATGAAACCCCTGTGGATAAAGAATTACCATGTAGTTTTCACCTAGAAGATATTTGGAACAGGTAATTACAAAATTAAAATAAAAGGATCATCCTGTGCCTATGAATGACTCTAAATGATAATGGTACATTTGTTGTGAATAATTTTCATAAGGGAAAGAAACCACAGAGCATGGATTTAAATTTCAGAAACAAGAATGTTGGTCATTTGATTTCTAGAAAACTAATAAATCGAAAGAGTAATCATCTGACCTCGATCGATCCAACTGAGATCAATGATCGATGTTCAGATTGGGATATAGACAATTTCTTGGCTCATGAAGACCCAAACAATCAGTGCCCCGGGAAAGAGGTTGTTACCCAGGTTGAGAAGTATGACTTCGTGTCTAATTTACCCCCTTGTCTCAAAGGCAAAGAAAGTTTTTCAGGTATTGGTCACAACCTAGAACAGACCATAGTGACACATGAAGCACCCGTTGTAGACTCTTTTTCACATCAATATGCTATTTCCCTAGTGCACTATGATAGCTGCCTCGACTGGATAGAGCATTATTATAGAGATATTGTGCTTTTACAGGCTCAATTGAAATGCTTGGATACTCAGAATGACCTATTGGAAAAAGAGAACTTTGACTTGAAGGAACACACAGAGAGGGAAAGAAAAATATCCAAGAAGTTTGGGAATATCATAATAAAAAACACAACCAGTTTCAAAGCCATTATAAATTATGAACTACCAGATCCTTCTTTTACTAGTTTCTAATGGTAAAACAATTTTGTTTTGATTTTATTCCATTTTGTTATAAAAAATTGAAATAGAGAGATTTAATTTGATTTCATTTTCTATTAATAAGACTAGCTACAAAATCCATGATTCTGTAGCGAGTCTCTTTTGAATAATAATTAGTATCATTATCTGAATATCAAATCAGTTTTGTTATCTATAGGAAATGGACGATTATGATGCTTATTGCATGGAGAAAATACCTTTAATTATATGCTCAATTATTCAAATAATTTCTCCATCTTTATGTTTATAAACATTTTGGTTTATTTTTGACAAACCAACTCATGCATGAGTGGTTTTTAGTTTCACTTTTTTTGTAACATTATCTTACTTTTGTGGATTCAACTCTATCTTGTATGATAAGAGAATTTGAATCTTGAACTAGTTTAAATACTGTTCACTCTTAGTAGTAAAAGGATCTTTGTTTTGGACACATGGTGGACATATGAATTTCAAGACTAATATGGAGAAGTTGTTCACTCCTTGGCTTTAGACCAGTGTGGCACTTGCCCATTATGTTTTACCTTTATCTTATGGAATGTTAATATGTTTATATAGCTTTAGTCTTATTAGCATATCATATTTCATATTATTCAACACTATAATTTTGTCTATAAATTGTTGTCATATATTATATCTATGATCAATATTTCATTTAAATATCGTGGATTTATGCTGGATATTGGATGATGTATTACATGAATTCTATGTATTAAAGTTTCTTTTATTATAAGTGTTCATCATTAAAAGATCAACAGATCTATGTATTTATGTGTTTAATGTTATATTCTTGTTCCAAAACACCTTTGAGTTGGTT
>SNQJ01S0150096.1:24669-37669 GCA_010110895.2 Picea sitchensis | reverse complement strand
CACATGGTTAGATTCGTACTTTGGGCGACGAGATTGAATACCCTGGATATCATCTTTGTGATCCAAGTTGCGATGGAGTATGTATAATTTGTAACACATAGATCCACTGTGTATGTTTCGTGGCTATGTCGTCTTGATTTGAAATTTCTCTCATAGATCTCCAGTGTATTCCGGTGGCTATGCTATATTTTGACGGCATGGATCCACAGTGTATGATTGGTGGACATGACCCATGTCTATAATTTCATCAGTCTATGATATGAGTATGGGAATGCCAACCTCAAAATTGGTATATATGATATTCTATAGATGCTTGGTTGTTCGCAGTTTTCCGATTAGATGTACTCCTGGTTCTCGACACACACATGCAACTTACAAAGTCTATCGGTTGTCACTGGTTCCAATATCATACTTTGGGGGGCATTCTGTTACCCATGATTTTGGTCGTCATGATGATGTATTCATGATGGTGTACTTAGTCTCTTCATTAGAACTTTCTCCTGAGAAACGTTACCTTCATCTCTTTCCAGAAATCACATTTTTTTAGGAATGTTTGCAGGCTGCTAGTATATTTTCCTGCGAGAATGCATGATTCTCGCAGGCTTCCTTAAGCCAGGGTGCGAGAATTTCGCACTTTGTTGAACTACTAGGGTGCGAACTCTTTATAAAGCAAGGAAAAAGATAAATTCTCGAAGCTTCTAGAAGGTAATCTTCTAGAAGGATGAGATGGCATTCGAATGGTTATCCTAGTATTGGATTTCCTGATATTTTGGGATCATTCTTATCTAAGTAACTAATTCATTCTCTCCTATATATTGAGTGAATTCTCATGGAAAAGGTTAAACAAGAAAGAAATCAAACAAGGTGAAGAAAGACTTATTGGAGAATTGGTGAAATATTGTGTGAAGGACTGAAGTTACAATAGCTAGGAGACTCCAACAAGTTTATAAAAGGTGATTGATTTTCTTCATGCAAGTGAGAAAGTGTGTGTGTCGAAGCCAAGGGCCATCGAAAGGAAGTTTGCGACATCAAGGCTCAGGTTGTAATCTTTACTTTCCATCAATATGATACAGTAATATGTCCCTTTCCCATAAAGCTAGTTCCACTTTATTGTATAACTCCTTGATCATATACATAGATTAACTGTTGAATAGATTGTGCTTTCTTCACTTCAGTTGGTTTGTATTGTTTTGGTCTTGACTATATGAGAGCACTGAAGCAAAGAGGGAGCAACAAAGACCAAAGGAAGCGATCATAAGGTATGTTCTTTGTTCTTGCCTCCTATTTAATTCAATGGTTAGAATATAGGGAAAGAGTCATATTCTGTCTTGCTTTGTTCTAGATCCAGGTGGATCTAGGGAGATCGGTTTGTGTCCGCACTTACAGATTTATCCAATAACACACCCACCAATCCCCCCAACTCTCCCACTCATTTCCCTATAGAACTTTTACACCCAACTACCACGGGTACTCCTCAGTACTTCGATATTTGTCTTATGTCGAGAGAACCATCACCATCTCCTTGTTTCATCCCCCCTACTTCTTCATCACCAGGGGGAAGCCACATAACCACAGTGACCGATATCACTCTTCATGACCCCTTATATTCCCATCACTTCCATTGTGATGAGGAAATACTTGAAGATTTAAACAACCCTAACTACCCATGAGATGCGCTACACCATCGCACACTCTTCTTTCCAGAGGAAGCCTCCACGCCTCCTAACAAACACACCATCTACGCGATTGAAACCAAGGATTTTATCCCATCAGGACCTATCGATTGGTTCAAAAACCCCATTCCTGCCCTTGATTCTTTTGAAGAAGGAAACATAGCCAACATTTCCCCGACCATTAAAATCGACATTTCCATGAAAAATGGCGTCGTAGAGGAAATCACCATTGGAGCTGCTTGCACTCCTCGAGAAATCACCACCTATAAAGACCTCTTCCAGGAATATTGGGATATGTTTGCCTGGTCATACACGGAAATGCCTGGCCTTGATCCCTATATCATCGAACATCACATCGACACCTGGCCCGACATTACACCAATTCATAAAAAACAATGACCACTACACCCATCAAAAGCAGCGGCCATCAAAGCTAAAATTGACAAATTGTACGCTATTGGGTTCATCTACCCCATCGCCTATACATCATGGGTTTCCAACCCTATACCCATTAACAAAAAATAGGGCACTATCTTCATCTGCACGGACTTTCGCGATCTCAATCACGCATGTCCCAAAGACAACTTTCCAATGCCTTTCATCGACCAAATTATCAATGACTGTGCATGCCACGAGGCTCTGTCCTTCATGGATGGTTTCTATGGTTATAATCAAATCCAAATTCACCCAGCCAATCAGTACAAAACCGCATTCACTACCCCTTGGGGTACTTTTTCATATTGTGTCATGCCTTTTGGATTAAAAAATGACGACGCAACTTTCCAACGGGCGATGACATACATCTTTCATGATCTGGCACATATCATCCTCGCATACTTCGATGACCTCACCACTCAATCCAAGAAATGTACCCAACATCTTGATGATTTATGAATCATCTTCCAAAGGTGTCGTCAGTACAACATCCACTTGAATCCCCTCAAGTGCATTTTCTACGTCACCGCAAGGTGCCTCCTCGGCTTCATCATTTCTCAAAGAGGTATTACCTTGGACCCCCTCAAAGTCCAAGCTATCACCAAAATTCCACCTCCCCAGAATTTACATCAACTTTAGAGCCTACAAGACAAGGCTAACTTTCTACGACAACTTGTCCCCAACTACGCCATTCGTGCACACGGTTTCCTTCGCTTACTACGTCATGACATCCCATTTCACTGGGATGAACATGCCCAACAATCATTTGACATTCTTAAAATGGTTCTCTCCAATGCCCCTTTAATTAGTTCACCTGACTACAATCGTGACTATATCCTCTACGTATCAGCATCAACTATTTCAGTAGCAGGAGTTCTCATTCAGCTAGGTGATGAAAATCATGAGCATGTCATTTATTATGTTAGTAAAAACCTCTTAGGGCCACCCTTGCAGTATAAACATGAAGAGAAACTTGCTCTAGCAGTCGTCCTTGCAGTCCAGAAACTACGTCACTACATTCTTCTTCGCACAATTAAGGTTATAGTAGATTCCAACCCTATGCAATACTTGCTCAGTTGTCGGCAAATTAATGCAAAATTTGCTCAATGGATCGTTATCCTTCAGGAGTACGATCTTGAATTCTCAACACCTAAGAGAAAGAAATCCCTCGTTCTCGCTGAACTTGTCACGACCCTCCCCTCTGACATCACTAGTGCCCCCGTCAATACCGACTTTCCTGACAAACACCTCTTTTACATCACTTCGGATGATCCTTGGTATGGAAACCTCCTCGTCTACCTCCGAACTCAAAAATTCGGTAACCACCTTTCATGAGATGATTGTCATCGTAATATCCACCAGGCCCCCCGCTACCTCCTCATCGAAGAAATCTTATACCGGCAAGGGGTCAACACCATTCTTCGTCGATGCCTGACCATCGACGAAGCCGATAGAGTTTTGAACGACTTCCACAGTGGCGCATGTGGGGGCCATCTTTCAGGAATATCCACTTCTCAGAAGATTATCCGAGCAGGTTACTTTTGGCCTACCTTGTTTCACGATTGCATTCACACCATGAAACGATGCGAGAAGTGTCAGCTTTATGCCAACAAAGCTCGAGCACCACCTGCTCTTCTTCATCCAGTCATCATTGTTGGCCTTTTTTGTAAATGGGGCATTGACTTCATGACTTGTAATCCCCCCTCCAACAATGGTCACAAATAAATTGTTGTCGCAGTCGATTACTTCACCAAATGGGCTGAAGCTATGCCCACCTTCAACAATACCGATGACACCGCAGTGCATTTTTTTTTTAACCACGTCGAATCTCGCTTTGGAGTACCACTCCAACTGGTTTCCGACCACGGGAAACACTTCGAGAATGATATTTTCGTCAAACTCTCATCTCAGTTAGGATTCTCCCATGAGTTTGCCTCACCATATTACCCTCAGTCTAATGGACAGGTCGAAGTAGTTAACAAGGTCCTCAAGACCATGTTATAGCACATGGTTAACAAGCATAAGACCAATTAGCATCATATGTTATTTTTCGCGCTATGGGCTTACCGTACGACTGTAAAAATAGCTACTGGTTTCACACCATTTCATCTAGTCCATGGGGTTGAGGCCACTCTTCCCATCGAGTGCGAAATTCCCACCTTATGCACCGCAATTGAGCTATTACCCGACATTGCTCCAATGGAACAATGCTTGCTAAACTTAGAGTCCCTGGATGAAGATCGTCGATCTCCATTACAGAACAATGAGGCAGCTAAAAAATGATCAAAGGCTACCTTTGATCGACATGTCAATCTTCGCTCATTTCGTGAAGGCGACCTCATCCTTGCTTACGATATCGCTCATGATACCTTTGGCCATGGAAAATTCAAGTCACTATGGCATGGCCCATACATTATACAACATTGCCTTACCAAAGGCACATACATCCTGGCCTCTCCCGAAGGCCTCTCTCTCAAAGAACCCATCAATGGGTTGTACTTAAAGAAATTTTATGCTTAAACATAGTCATTCTACTTTAGGTTATTTATTTTATAGTGTTTTTAATCTTTTTTCCATCCCTCACGTCTAAAATATCATTTGTGCTATTGACAGATGCTTCCTTCACTGGCCTACCACATCGGTTACGTCGACGGTGCCAACCGTTGGACACAAAATCTTGCTTCGGACGCTTGGGCTCTCTACATCCCCTCACATGAAATTCTCCATTCGAGTGGCATCTGTTTGGGTTCAGCGACCAACAACCAAGCCGAATACACTGTCGTCATTGGCCTCCTGGGCGATGCCCAACATCATAGTATTCATCACCTTATCATCTTTCTCGACTCTCAACTAGTTGTTCTCCAGCTCAACAATGTGTACATGTGCATATATAGATTAGACATCATCAATACATTAACAAAACACATGTAAACACCACATAGATCTCAAAATGTATACTCATGTATATATCGAATAGTCTATAGTGCCATCCAAATGTTTACATAAAAAAATACAAGTATCTGCAGGCTAGTGAAGCACCTCAGTACAAAATGGGCTCACCATCCTATATACAAAAATACATCAATACATAGAGCACCACTCAAGGTGCCTCTAGAGCACCACCACCTGCCCCTCCCTCAGGCAATGGTTTCCCACCCCCTACTAGTCCCTCCTACCCCGGAGGTAGTCGTCCAATCATTACAGCACCAGCTACTGTTGCCCATCGTACCACGACCCGCCATGGCGGTGGAATCCCCACACACTACTCCAGGATGCCCTCATCCTAGATGTGAGACCACATGCCCTCAGGCATGCTCTGTAGCACCACCTCCAAGTGGCGACATATGTCCTCAAAATATACTTCGGCATCCGTCGGAGGGGCATGTGATGGCCCAGCACTAGGGTCATTGAACCGGTGTCTCCTCGCTACTCTCTCCAGATCAGCTGGCCTCATCGTGGTGTGCTCACGACGACGTCTCTCTCCAACCCGCGGCCCTCCCCGCGGAAGTCTCTCCAGCTCCTGATGAGTCGACGCTCTCCGCAACTCCACCTCGTGCCCGTGAGGTGCCACATCTGCACATACAAAAAAACAACAGATAGTATCAGCATCTATATCATACATATATATCATGCTATCTCACAAAACAAATATATCAAAATCCTCAACATACCTCGACGGTCAAAAACCTCCCCTGGAGGTAACACCATATCTGGATCTTCCCGGAAGTCAACCCCAGCATAGGGGTACTGAAATATCACCTGCGGCATCTACCGCCACACCTGCGCTACCTTAGCAGTAAAGAAGTGGCCGTCCTCACCACCACCATGGAGAAGAAAAACAGTCGACCACCATTTTAGTCATGGCTCTCGCACCCAAGGATGATTTTAAGGATGGAAATTTGTTTTAAAATGTAGAAACCTTGGCGAATCTTACTTATCCTTCATATGCCAACTATAAATGTTTGGCGATATTTTTGTAAAAATATTCAAATTTAAAAGGATTTTATATAGTTTTTATAAAAGTTTGGCAATTTTAATGGTAAAATAATTTTATCCTATAGAATTTGGGCGAATCATTTTTAAAATAGCGAATCTAGTTTTTGGAAAAACCATGGAAAATTAGCCCATGAGCGAAATTTAGCCTCTAAAATCATCCATGTGAGTCACACCCCAGGTGCACCCAATAAAATCCTCGAGCACAACATAGGCACCCTCTCCAAAATCCATGCCACCAGGATGGACCCGAAGGCAAACTCTCTAGTATCCATGGACCGATAGTGGTCCAGCTACCCTACCATCCTGACATGCAGCATAAGCCCCCAGGCAAAGTGCTCACCGGCCAACACTCTCTCCATCACAATCAGCTAGCCACCACTGATCCACTGTGTCACTAGAGACCCATAAACTCTCACAATCATCGTTTCTATGCAGCGATGCATTAGGGCGTCCATCACCCCAATTCTCACGACAGTGCCGGACATAAAGTTCGTCCCCGAACAATATCTCTGGCCAACTGTCATTAGCGACACATCCCTTGGTAACACTGGCTCCACTGATAGGGGTGTACCCTGAAATGGGAGCCCAGTCAAAAAGTACACATCCTCCACCGCAGTGAAGGCAATCTGCTCTCCCCACACTATGAAGAAATGCAGGTCTGGACTCCACATCTGGATATGAAACTGCAGGAGATACTCCTGCACCTGTATCAACAGGCACTCAAAGAACTTCAGCAGCCCACAGGCTACCAAAGTCGCACGTACACCTGGCTCCTCAATATCCATGGAGTCTCGTAGTTGGGACCAATCCCGCTCTCGCCAACCAACTGGCATCGTGCACAATGCTCACCTACAACCACATAAAGCAGTCCTAAGTCAGCCAAATGGACCATAAACAACATCAACAAGATAAGTTTTACACCCATCAACCTTGCCTCTAAGGCGTGGTTGTTTAACCCATAGGCGCGCACACGTGCACACCTGTTCACTCCACAAGCGTGCATGTATCTGTGCCTTTTCACTACACAGGCACACTCTTAGGAATGCATGTCCATCCTTTAGGTGCACATGCATGCACACCTACTCAACTTACAGGTGCGCTCTAAAGCGCACCTGTCCAATACACAGTTGCACACACATGCATAGATGTGCAGACGACATGCACGCACATAGTGAACACCCTTTTCCCCCTTACTGACGCCCCCATGAACGCCTATCCAGTGGGAAAGCGCGCATGTGTGCGTGCCTACTTCTAGATCATCTGCGCACGTGGGGCCTACACTCATAAAAACTCATGTACGTCCCTCCGTACAGCCCCTACCCAAAAAAAGGAAACCCTAATTCTATGCAGGATGATCAGACCACTAACCTAAAGCTCACTGGTCCTTGATCAGATGCCTTGTCCTCCTAGAATCTCCAAATCTCCTTTGAATATTTCTCGTCCAGTCACTATAGCAACAAGTATAAATGAGGTGGCAATGTGGGCCCTACAACTATATATAGGCCTTTTTTCCAAACTTCCACTCACCATTCCGGGAGCTCCGGGTGTCCATTTCTCGATCCGTCTTCAGCCACGGGATCAACATCCCATCATCTACATCATGACAGTCCTTGGGCCTCTTTTCATCCTGAGCCCTTGGGACACCATTTTTCATACCCTGACCAGGTATGCATGCGCATATTCAAAATTATCAAATAAATGCTCATATGTTCGATTCTCTTCAGATATTGTTCACATCGGGTATTTGGTTTTCATGTGTGCAGCTACTTGGTCATCATACATCAATGCAACCCCTTCAGGTATATACTCAACACTAACATGTAGTCATTCCCTCTAAATATCACTTACATCTCCAGTCACACCCTCTGACATTTGCCTCTAGGATCCCCATTTCCAACTCTGCAGTACCAACACCTCCATTTGCATCTTCGGTACTGTCACCCGGTAGCACTCTTACCCACATGAGTTGTCCCATTCATAACACCCTTTTGCACTTTTGACACTCATGTTGTTTTTCAAAACCCTTTAGGGATGGGAGTCCTGATAGACTTACATCATGTCGCGAATCAGCCACATACTCCTTCTCCTCATTTTGCTAGCATTCCTAACAGACTCCCAGATTATCTCTTCATAGTTCTATTTTTGACTACACCTCCACAGTATCATAAACCCTCCATTTCATCCATAATCAGTTTGTCCATCTACAAATTTCCCTTCATTTGACCTACCTCATACAGAAACCCACCCATGGGCCCCCCACCCTCCACCAGTTCTCCGAGAAAATTGTGCCCTACCTGGGCCAACCATCTCCAATTGAGGCACCTGTTTCTATATTTGTACACTTATCCCAAATTATTCTTTATTTATTGTACAAACTCCTTTATTTCCAGCAGTCACATTACCTTTTTGTCGTCACCTTTGGCGACCTTCTTCCCTTTTTGGCCAAATGCAACCCATGTCACCCTTGGTTGGGGCACTACTTATCATACACCCTTGATGACATTGTCCATATCTTCAAAGTACCCCATAGGCCACTTACCTCTGCCCTCTGTGTTTGTTCACCTTGTCCCACCTCTGGCACAACTTATCCCCTGTCTTGTTGTCCCCCTGACACTCGACCTCGTTGAACGGTTGCGGCCACTTTTATCTCAAATATACTCCAACTAAGAGCATTCTTGAGTCTTCCTACATCTTGACTTCGTCCATGTACCTCCTCCACTTCCTAACCTCACATAGTATATTTCACGAAGCCATTTGCTTCTGAGAGTTGCGTCCCCCTTTTTTTCGACATCAACACAGTTTTCCACAAGGGCGACAATATCTTGATTCTCATTACCCATCCAATGAGAGATATCGGATGGCATAGGGAGAACCACAATTTCTCCCTGTTGTCCTTGACCCCCATAACATTCGACGTCAACACTTTCTCATGTTACGGTGGGTCTTACTTTGTGACTATTGCGGTTAGTTCTTATACTTGCCGAAGACCTTTGAATTTGGTCGGGCTATCAATGCCTACAGAATCCGTGATACTTCTTACAACTGTCACTGCCTACTATTTAGAGTATGTTCCTCCACAGAATTGTCTTCTACCTTTATCATGAACACCCTCAAGGGTGCTACAATTGTCTACATCAACACTTCATTCCTCTTTTTGAGTTACATGACACGAGCATGGGGCATGCTCGCCTCGTTTGTACACATTTTATTTTTTACACACCCCATGGAAGGTTGGGTTCTACCGGTTCCTTTTTCCCTCCAATGGATAGCTCTGGACAATCCCACTATTTATCTCTCTTACAAAAACATTCTAAGTAGAATAAACATTGATGGATTTTTCCTATACGTATGCTCCTAACCTCATCCATCAGGGGGCATCTGTTATCATTGAAATTTCATCCGTAAATGGTTGCAAGAATTCAGCATCGTCAAACAGTTATGAGGACATCCATGGACCTAAATTAACACAAAATCATTCACAAAGGGTCAAAAACTATACAAAATAGTGAAAAATTGAAGGGTTCTATGAAGACATTGGGTGCGCGCGCACATGCGTGAAACAGAAATGCAAGATTCACGCACATGCGCACGATGTGTTACTGTTGTCGCAAAAAGTTGCACACCTGAGAAATGATGCATTTATGAGAGTGTTCATCCTCCCACCCACTTTTGGTTCAACTTCCAAGTTGATTTGACACTCAAATCTGGACTGGATTCGACTGGGTGGCTAGTCAAAGACCTAGAAATGCCTTAATTAGCCTCTTTACACACTACAAACTAGTTGAACAATAACCCAAAGGATTGCTATAAAAAGGTCATGGATACACTTCATTTTTCAAGGAATTTCATAGCAAAGTTATGCTGCCATTATTCTCTTGAGGACTCTTCTATCCTTGCCAAGAGTGTACTTGCATCATTGCTTTGGGCAATCCATCTCACCCCTTGAGTGGATTAGTAAAGAATTCTTTCACCATTTTCATTTTCTTTTTCAAAGTTGTAAGAAGAGCTTATTTGTGGGGGTCCAAGAGCCCTCTCTTGGAGGAAGAAGGGACTCATAGTCCCTTTGCTTCTCATTGTTTTCTTTCACTAATATCAGCCTTATCATTGGTGACATGGGTCTCATTGTTTCTTTTGTACTTATGTCCCTATGTTTATAAATTTAGTTGTTGTTTTATTTCTTAGTTTAATTCTTAGTTGTTGTTTTATATTTAGTTTTCTAACCCTTTTCCTTGCATCTATCATGCTCAGCAAACCCAACTGAGCTTGCAAGCACCTCTATTTTTCTCACTAAGGTGACGAAAGAGGCGCAACACTTAGATACATCAAATCTGAATGAATGATGTGATGCTCTGTTTTATCTGCAAAGTGGATAGTGGTTAAATATTGATGAATTGTTGGTGGTAAGTGTTCTTTTAGGTATTACAATCATAGATATGTGTCCCAGCTAAGGTTGCAGACACCCGAGTCCTGCAACCACCCCTGCCTCTACCTCGAGTGAGACTTCACCTGCTTTGTAGGTGTTGCCGAAAGGGCTAGTAGTTAGGGTTTTGTTGGTGTGTTGTTGTAGCGTTGAACCCTGGGTCTGCCCCTATCCCAACAAATGGTTTCGTTATCGGGACTTGAAACTCTGATTGCTGGGAACTAAGGAAGAAGAAGTTGTGTGCAAATATCTGACCTAAAATTGTGAAAGCTCTGTGCATAGATCTGTCTCTCTAGCGCGAGGTACTCTACCTAGTTTGTGAAGCTCTATACTAAAGAAAAAAAGTCTGATTTGAAGAAAAGAGGTAAGATCTGAAAGCTTTGTGCTCTAAGAAAGGTAAAAGTGAGAATTTTTTATTAAAAGAGGTAAGCTCTCAAATCTTTGTCCTCTGAGAAAGGTAAAAGTGATAATTTATGATTAAAAGAGGTAAGATCTGCAAACTTTGTGCTCTAATAAAGGTAAGAATAGTGAAAATTTCTAGATTTGAAAGCTCTGTGCTCTATAGAAGTAAGATACGTGGAAATTTTTGTTTCTAAAGTATGGATCTAGGTATGTTTAATAGATTACGTCCTAGCTTGAAAACTAGGGCACTAATAGATGAAAGAAGGCTTGATATGCATAGATCTGATAAGAATAGTGAAATATATGTTATACCTATGCATAGAAACAATGTTTGGACTAACAAGTGGATGCAGGATCCTAGAAAGAAATATTTGTAGGTTATCTACCATGATTCTAGCGCACAATATAGAAAGAGATGGGAATCATTTAAAATAAAGAGAGGATTAACCCTATGTTACAGTTGCAGAAAACCGAGACATCTTGCTAAGGAATGCCTTGGGAGAAGACCTAGTTGTCTTTGTTGCAAATATATGGACCATGAAGGATTGGATTGTCCTAGAATGATTGCTAGGCTTGAAGGAATGAACATGAGACAATAAAACCCTAAGGAAGATCCAAAAATCGCAGAACCCCAGAAAGAATTAGAGAAAGTATTGATACAGATAAAAGAGACCCTGAATGACCACCGACATCTCAGTTTATCAGATATCTTCAAAGAAAAAGAATGCCTTGAAGCAAGAATAAGAGACTTCAACATTGACTGTGTTCTGGATGAGGAAACATAGGTGAATGTAATGACAAACATGACAAAAATAATTTGAGAATCTATAAGAAGGCCTACTATGATTCCTTCATTAGGAGGAATAGGACTATTCAAAGGAAAGTTGATAAACCTATGTGGAAAGCTCACCCGGATTTCTATTCATGTAAATGGAACTTCGACAGAGGAATATTTTGAGATTATTAGATTTATTGAGAACAACACCCCATTTACCATGTTACTAGGAAAACCTTGGATTGAAAGAGATTAGGCCAGAAGGAAGGAAGAAGAAGAATTTTTAGCGCAGAAGAAGCAAGAGTTAAAAGCGCCTCTACCTCAAGTGAGACTTCATCTACTTCGTAGGTGTTACCAAAAGGGCCGATAGTTAGGGTTTTGTTGGTGTGATGTTGTAGCGTTGAACCCTGGGTTTTCCCCTGTGCCAACAGTTCTTCTAAGTGATTGACGAACAATTTCTTGGGCGTCAACCCCTTGAAAACTGGTGTCATTGGTTCAACAAGAATATCAAGATTATCGTTTGAGGTAGTTTATTTTTCAAGTGNATCCACGTGCCATCAATTAAATTCAGGCCCTACTTCTAGCACCATTTGTTGACAGGCGTAAATGACACGCAGTCAATTGGAAGGTCAAATCTGGACCGAGGTTGTCAAAATAACCCAAGCCGTTTGGAATAAAATGACCTGACATGTTTAACGAATCCCTTGGCCAACTAAGTCCTAAAATAAATGAAACTAATATATGAAAACTATGATACCGAGAATGTAAATAATTTACAAGTGTCGAAAAATAAAATGGGATATGTGCATATGGTTATGGACAATGTATTAAAAAATTGCAAGATTTATGGGATATCTTGTGAAATAAATGTTCTTGAATTTTTTTTATGAAGTAGATAAAGAAAGCACATACATTTTATATTTGTTTGTTTAATATTTGAAATCTAAAGAACTAAAGGAAACACAATTGAAATAAAAACAGATAAACAGCCAAAGCTAGTTCAAACTTCTCCTATTTCATTTATGAATAATCTGATTAAACGAAAATATGAGTAAACTAACCTGCAGGTAATGAGTTTATGTCCTTGTGCAATTCAAGCTCCTAGTTGTCCTTCCTATGAGGGAAACATGTAATAGGATGGTTCTAACACTCCCATAACCAACTCAAAGGTGTTTTGGAACAAGAATATAACATTAAACACATAAATACATAGATCTGTTGATCTTTTAATGATGAACACTTATAATAAAAGAAACTTTAATACATAGAATTCATGTAATACATCATCCAATATCCAGC
>SNQJ01S0150096.1:0-16008 GCA_010110895.2 Picea sitchensis | reverse complement strand
GGCTTTTGGTTCTTAGCTTTTGTGAGCTTGAGCTTGTGGTTTTCTTTGTCAAGATAGATTGTGAGCAGCTATCAGATCTATGGTCTCAGAATTCTTGGATTCGAAGTGTGTGGGGAATGAAGGACAGTTGGAAGGGACCTTACGACATCAAGGCATTGGTTGTAATCTCTCTTTCACATTTAATATGATACAGTAATATGTTTCTTTCCCATAAAGTTAGATCTACTTTATTACATGATTCCTTGATCACATGTATAGTCTAGGGTTTTGAATATATTAATGTCTTTGCTGTGATTGGTTTGCATTGTTGTGTTTGGATGACGCAAGAGCATCGTAGCAGAGCGAGGTACAACAGAGATTAAAGGAGAGCTTTCACAAGGTAAGTACATCATCCTTTTCTCTTGTCCATTCAATACTTTAGATCTAGGGAAAGCAGTATATTCTGTCACGTTTTGTTCTAGATCCAGGTGGATCTGGGGAGATCGGTTTGTGTCCGCACTTACGGATTTATCCTCAAAACACTCATCATCAGGTAAAAGGGCATATTCAACTCAAACCCTATGAAATTCATAAGCAAACGGATGTGTTACAGAAAAACCATCCCATACCGTCCTTCACAAGTGACAAAGTGTTTCAAACTTAAAAGGAGACTATGTCATCTAGGTTTTAGCAAATAAATGAGAATACCTTTTGTACAAAAAGTGTATTTGTGGGAAACCATGAATAAAATCCATGGGATGTCCTCCACATTTGCATTCTTAAACCATTTTTCTCCTTTCGATGGAATTCATATCTCCCTGCTTATGAAATCCTCTATGATTTCCAACTAAACATTCCCCACCTTGGCCCTAAAACCGTCAAAAGTTTGTGCAAAATATTTTGCAAACTGGAGATTATATCTTTCAAAATTATTGAGGAATACATCCCATCCATGAGATTTCAGGTCTTCAATAGCGGCATCATGGGATAAGAGAGCTTGACATCCATTTGGCTTGATACGAACCACGGGTGCCATTACCGTTGTGACAAGGATACAACATGTATCACACGGGATAGGTTAAGGTTTCCAACGAACGAGAAGCAAAGAGAGATCTAAGAAAAATCTAATGGAACAAAAAATGAAAGGTTTGGGGACTGTCATAACTCAATAAGGTAAACTTAACCCAATCATCACCTCGAAACTCAGAAACACAAACATTTACAAATAGAAGGTGATGGAAGCTACAGAAGGGTATAGTCTCTTTTGATTGTGATAAGTATCGAAAATCATGTTTGGCTGCCAACAATGGTGACATACTGGGTGAAGCAGGTATCTCTGCATCACCAGAAAATTCATGTTAGGGTGAATCAGATGAAATGAATTTTCTAGAAATAGATAACAACAGGTCAAGCATACTGATCATAACTCAGAAAATAATGCAGTTTAGCATCAGATGTATTTATTTCTAAAAATATTTCA
The DNA here is from genome assembly GCA_010110895.2 of Picea sitchensis. Lineage (NCBI taxonomy): Eukaryota > Viridiplantae > Streptophyta > Pinopsida > Pinales > Pinaceae > Picea > Picea sitchensis. Next base: position 14,549 of record SNQJ01S0150096.1, on the reverse strand, counting down.
TCCAATATCTGACTTATATTACGAGTGTAGCAATTGTTTAATAAGTTGACTTTGATATTGTTGACAGGGCCACTGTTATCAATAGGCGTCCATAGCCTCGGAAGGGATGTCATTTGACCCACTCTAGTACCTCTATCTTGTCCAAGATTCATCCATTTGTGATATGATACATCTTTTCACTTTGATCAAATTGAAAATAGACTTAAGGATCTTCTTAAACCTGACATTGCTTCGTTGCCAGCAAGCCTTTTTATCACCCCGATGAAATTGCCTTGGTATCATGCATGCATTTACCCGGTGCCAGTAGACTTGTTCAGTGTCCTGATGGGTTTACATACACTTCCCACACATTACCATGCTTTCAACCCTCTAGAATTTGTTTATAATTTCCACAACTTAATAATATTCAAGAGGGTGGGGTGATATTGAAAATCTCAGAGTTTAGCATAAAAATCTTGATCATTAAAAAAAAAATCATTTTCCCTTTTTTGATGACCTTCATCACACTTTGGACACTTATATTTTTGTTAGGAAGACATATCAAGGACGGGAAGGTACAACTGAGTTGTTTTCCTTAAAACAAGGACAACATTAGAAGCTTATTAATGATAATCATGTCTACTTGTAACAAGGAGAAACCAAAAACACTGATTTGAACAGAAATTCACTTATGTTGATTTGAGTTTTAGCACTTATTGCTCAGTTGCTTAGGAAGTTATCAACCGATTCTAATGAATGAAAATTATGTTTCCCTTCCACAAATGAGATGGTGACTTAGACACAATTATTTAGAAAACAAATCAAAATCAAGCAAAACGAAAAGAACCAAAATTAAAATTAAAATTAAAATTAAAAAATATTTACAAAAGAATGGAACAAAAATCATCAAGTGAAATACCTCTTGAGATATTGGCCATTCATTGGGAAAGTGTCTAGCTTCCCCTCCAAATTATGCAGACGGAAAGAGCTGGGACCCAATTTTTCAAAAATTAAAAATGGTCCTAGCCACAGATTTTGGAACTTGGTATGTTCCCCCTTACCCTAGTGGGCTTTGTCCCACTTGAGAACCAAATCACCTACATCGAAATTCCTATCAGAGGATAAATTTTAATCAAACCATATTTTTAAAATTTGATTGTGCTGATCCAAATTCTTCTTTGCTTGTGTTCTCACTTCCTCCATTTTTAATAAGGCATTTATTCAATTTTCTAGAGGAGGGCATTCCTCTTCTTGAACTTTTTGTGACAACTACAAAGAAGGAAATAAAACATGTGGAGGAAGACTTGATTCTCTTCCGTAGATGAGGAAGAAAGGGGAATTACCAACAGAGGATTTTGGGGTTACCCTATCAGCCCAAAGTGCATTATACAGTGCATTGTGCTAGTTCTTGTGATTTTCTGAAACTGTTCTTTTAATAATCTTGATTAAATTTTTATTCGTCGATTCCACTAAACCATTTCCTTGAGGATACTAGCTTGCAAAATGATTCAGTTTAATACCTTTTTCCAGAGAAAAAATGTTCATATCAAGGGATGAAAAGTAAGAGATGTTATAAAAAACCAAACATTTGGGAATGTCGAATCGAGTGATGATATGAGAGTTCAGAAAAGACACTACCCGATTTATGTTTACCATTTTTAAAGGTACAACTTCATACCATCTTGTAAAATAGGTTGTTGCTATAAGGATAGACTTGTGCTATTAAGAAGAAAAGGGATTAATCGTTCCTATGATGTCTAGGCCCTATTACTGAAAAGGTGCATCTAGAGTAATAGGCTGCAAAGGGAAAGATGCCTTTTTCACCTGTCCTGCAACCTTTTGGCAGATTATGCATTTACGGGACAACATATGGGCATATTTAAACAAGGTAGGTCAATATTACCTAGCTCTTAGCACTTTGTGGGTAGTTGTGTCTCCACCGAAGTCGCCACCAGCTTCACCTGCATGAAGTTCAGATAGTACCTTTTTTTACTCTTCTTTTTTTAAACAATGTAGAAAGACACCATCAAAATTATTTCGAAATAATACATCATTTATTAACTGAAAAGATGCAGATTTAAGCCTAAGTGTCTTCTATTTTTAGGATCAAGATTGCAGGGAGCAGATCCATGCGTCAAATAAAATTTAATGTTCTCATACCAAGAATTGGCAGTAGCTTATGCACAACTGATCTATTTTTCGTTATGTTGATCCACAATTGAGGTGTTTATTTGACTTTCTTGTTCTTCAACTAAATCAACCACTAGTTTACACAGGACTTGACCTTTAACAATTTGTGCATGGATTATTTCAAGGTCATATTCATTTAATGACATCATCCAATTTTCCCTTTTCTCACCCAACTCTTTTTGTTTTAATAGGTTTCTTACAGCTAGGTAAGGAACAACAACCTTGGTTATGGATTTCAACAGGTAAGACTGGAAGTGTTTCACTACTTTGAAAACAACATATTCCTGCTTATCTACTACTAGGTAATTAAGTTTTTCTCCTTTAAAAGTTGACCTCATGAAGGCAATGAGTATCTCATTGCTTTCAACATTTTTCTGTGTAAGCACAACAACATAAGATCAGTCAGATGCAAAAGTGTAAAGAGTGAAATTTTGAGAAGAGTTGGGACTCATCAAGGAAGGGGCTTCTATTATTTCTTTTCTAATTGAATCGAAAGAATTAATTTATTATGATCCCAAACGATACAAAAAATCTTTTTTAATTAAATTTTGTAATGGTCTAACCATTTCTAAGAAGCTTGGGATAAACCTTCTGATGAAATTAATTTTGCCCAAAAAGGACCGCATGGATTTTTTGGAAGGAGGGGGAAGTTTAGCAATATCTTAGGTTCTTTCAAGGTCAATAATCATTCCATATTTAGACACTATAAACCCAAGCAGTTTGCCTTTCTCTACTGCAAAGACCAATTTCTTAGGGTTGAGAGAATTCCAAACTTGCGACATCGTTCTAGGACAACCCTGAGGTGAGACAAGTGATCTTTCTTGTTTTTAGAGAAGACAGTGACATCATCAAGATAGACCACGATTGACTGGTTAATGAGGCCACATAAAGAAATATCCATTTCTCTCTAGAAAGTGGCACTGACATTTATTATTCCAAAGGGAATTTTAATGTAAGCATAAGTGCCCCATGGGGTACCAAAGGTGGTTTTAAGCTGGTCTAAGGGAGACATAAGAACCTGGTTGTACCCCGAAAAACCATCTAGTAGAGACAGTCTTTTGGAACCAGACACCTGTTGTAGAATTTGTCCATTGGAGGAACCAGGTAGTTTTCTTTATCAGACGCTCAGTTTAAGTTCCAAAAATCGACACAGAGTTGAATTTCACCACTTTTCTTCCTTACATGGACTAGATTAGACACCCATTGTGTGTGCCTAACTAGGAAAATTATCTTTGAAATTAGCAATTTGTTTAGTTCCTTTTTAACAGGAGGTTCTAATTTAGGATGCATCTTCCTCAATTTCTGTTGAAATGGCTGAGTCTAGGGTTTCATAGGGATAACATGTTGTATGACGTAAGGGTCAAATGTTTTCAAGTCATCATACATCCAGGAAAAAACATCCTTAAATTCCTTAAATAATTTTATAAAAGCAAACCTTTCTTTCTCAGAACATCCCTTTCCCAGATTAATATTTTGAGGATTATCCCTTGCTCCTAAATTAACCATTTCATAGATCAAAGAGGAACTGTTAGTTTTACAATTAACTGCCCCTCTAAATTTATCATGCAAGTCATAGAATTTCTCTAATCTCACGACAGATCTGGGGATAGATTTTACCAACTCGGATGTTGATTCTGGAGATCGAGGATCAAATATTACCATGAAATTCTGGAGGTTCTCATCATGAGTACCTTCATCAATGACTATACCTTGGAAGGTGTCTTCCATATGCAGAAAGTTGATGATCTGTTGTTCATCATCGAATACTCTCCAATTTGTAATGTTATCTGGGATCGACGACCTGAACAATAATTGAATTGAAAACACATTAGGGGAAATACCTTTAGCGGGTAATAGTTTAGAAGCGACATTGGCCAATAAATCATTTTCTGAATTAATCAATCTAGGAATGGAATTTATGTTAAATGCTGAAAATTTATGCATCAAACTCCATACCTCTGTTTGGTATCATTTCATATGTGGTGATAAGAAATGTATCGTGTTTCTTACCTTCTTAACCATGATTTCTGAATCACCAAATACTATCAAATTCTGCATGTCCATATCCAAATATTTCCTAAGTCCTTGTAGAAGTGCTTCGTACTCGACCATGTTATTAGTATATTCGAACTCTAATCGGCAAGCAATAAAAGTCTTATTACCTATAGGATCGATGAATACACAACCAACACCTTCTCCTTCTTTAGATTTGGATCCGTCAAAGTATAAGGACTAGATCTATGCATTGTAAGAAGTACTTGGTATACTCGATAAAGCTGATGTTTGAGTACAGGTTGCAACTTCAGATTGCTGCCCAGGATTAGTGATAGAAGAAATTTTGATCATGAAATTATTGAAGAAGGTATTTATTCCTTGTGTTTCAAATGAATTAGCAGATGTAATGAAAGGTTATTTGTATCATTCAAATCTGTTATGGTATTCTTAAGATAACGTTCTTTTTTTATCCTAATTTTGTTGGGCTGTCCATTTTTAGGTAGCCATAGGTGAGACCAATCTGTGGCAAAGTAATCGTGCAGCTATTCTGACCAATCCATGCTTAGAAACAAGCCATAAACTTCATGGATATCAACAATGATAATATCAACTATATGAGGAACCTTAGGATTGGAAGATAGTCTAATCAACACATTCTTAAGCTCACCAATTGCTTTAACGTTTGTTCGATCTAGCTGAATGATTTTGAGATCAAAAGGTTTAACTTTTGCATTAATTTTTTGGCATACAAATAAAGGCATCATGTTTTATGATGCACCGAAATCGACCATACAATTATGTACAGTCCTATTAAAAATTTCAAAGGTTAACAAAAAAGGTGGGACATTTTTCTAAGTGTTAACAGCAAAATTCTGCTGATTTTTTGTTGTTGTCCCTAAAACAGTTTTATCTACATTTTCTACAGTTTTTTCAGCTAAGTCCCTTTTGTCCAGAGGTTCAGATGCATTTTTAGTTGGGACATTCTTAACTACGTTTGGATCAATTTCTGCTGATATTTTGCTGCTAGAATCGTTCTTTTTACTATTTTTGGCAATGCTTTGAAGCATTTTCTGCAAAATAAGGGGAAATTTCAGCATTTCAAAAACAGAAATATTAGCTCTCAATTTTTTTAGATCTTCAATTAAATTGTATTCTTCAACTGGGGCTGCTAATCTTTGTTTAATTTCAGTTAGCTTTGACTGTTTCAGAAACACATTTTTACTTACTTCAGAAGGGGTTTTGTTTTGCATTTTTCTTCTTGTGTTGTAGGGGTGAACAGTTTCGAAATTTTCTTGGAATATGTTGTCTGATAAGTGACTGAAGACAGTGGGAGATGAATCCTCCTCTTCTGGTATCTCTTCCTCAACTATATCGTCAGAAATTTCAGGAGGAACAAAAGCAAAATTATCATGTGCTTCTAAGATGGTTTGCTAATCATGCTATAAACTTTTGAAATTTAGACCTTCTGTGGTCGGGTTTGGCCAGTTAGGAGGAAAAAGATTTCTAAAAGAAGGTTTAAAAATTACTTTTCTTTTGGATGCCTCCTCGGCTGATCTCTTCAAGTCGACGACCTGATTTGACAGTTTTTGGAAATCTTTTTGCAATCTCTCTAAGTCTAAAGTTTCTTGTTGATTTTTAGTTTGAGGAGGCTTGGTGAGAATCTCTATTTTCTTCTTAGAGGATTAGTTTTTTTCAGATTCATTGTTAAGATTATATTTTAAGGTTAATATATCTTTCTCAATTTGACTTGCCTCCTCAAATGGTTCTAGCAATGTGTTCTTTTTATACCTTTTGATCCATATGGCTATATTATTATGCAAGGATTTAGCATAATGAGCAACGATTAAACTTTCAACGGGCATCAAATCTGCAGGGATTTTATTCTTTAAAGTAAGAAATCTTTGGTTAAAGTCTTTCACTTTTTCCTTAGGATTCATTTTTAAGCTGGAGAGTTCCATAACCAAGAATTCCGGAGATTTATCATCTCCAAATTTTTCCAAGGAACAAGTTTCAAACTTGTCCCAAGAGACGATGGTTTGGGGATGTTGAGAAAAATACCATGTGGAGGCATTTCCCTCAAAAGTATAAGGAAATAATCTGCATACTACATCCTCGTGTTCAACACTCCAGAGTCTAATGGAAAACATATATTTTTTGAAGTTGTCCTCAACAGATTGCTTTGAATCTGGATCAAATTTGGGCAACCATTTCTTTGGATGTTTTGGTAATGGGTGTTGGGGTCCGTCTGGTACAACCACAACTTCTTGATTGAGCCAAGGTATGGTAGGATTATTTTGGTTTTCCATGGGATTTGGTGGTGTCGAAGTCTGAGATGGTTTTGATGAAGAAGTACCTTCGTCTAAAGACTCTCCTCCTGAAGAGGATGGAGATGAACTAGGTGGGGAAGGTGGAATACAAGATCCTCTGGTTCCAAGGATAGGTGTTTGAGTAGGATTGGTAGTATTACTACCTAAAAGGTTTTCGGGCAGACCAATGTCTTGAAGCTATTGTTGGATATCTGTGAATTCAAGGGGTTGATTAAGTGGCCTATCAGGTTATCTGATATAGGCTAAGGCACTATGCATTCTTATAATTTATTGACAAACAATTTCTTGGACGTCGACCCCTTGAGGAACTAGTGTCACTGGTTCAATGGGAATATTAGGATTATCATTTGAGATAGCTTCCATTTCAAGTGTAACGTTATTGTTTGAGTGACTACGTGTTATGACAAGAGTGCGAGTGTGTGGGGGAGGATTCTTGTGACCTCTACGTGACATCAATTAAAATCAGGCCCTCCTTCTAGCGCCATTTGTTGACGTGTGTAATTGACACACCGTTAATTGGAAGGTCAAATACGGACCGGGGTTGTCAAAATAATCCAATCGTTTTGGAATGAAATGACCTGACGGGTTTAATGGCTCTGTTGGCCAACTAAGTCCTAAAATAAATGAAACTAATCTATGAAAACTATGATACTGAGAATGTAAATAATTTACAAGTGTCGAAAAAGAAAATGGGATATGTGCATATGGTTATGGACAATGTATAAACAAATTGCAATATTTACAGGATATCTTGTGAAATAAATGTTCTTGAAAGTTTTTTATGAAGTAGATAAATAAATCACATACATTTTATATTTTTTTGTTTAATATTTAAAATCTAAAGAACTACAGGAAACACAATTGAAATAAAAATAGATAAACATGCAAAGCTAGTTCAAACTGCTCCTATTTCATTTATGAATAATCTGATTAAAAGAAAATATGAGTAAACTAACCTGGAGGTAATGAGTTTATGTCCCTGTGAAATTCAAGCTCCTAATTGTCCTTCCTATGAGGGAAAATTGTAATAGGATGGTGTTAACACTCCCAGAACCAACTCAAACGTGTTTTGAAACAAGAATATAATAGTAAACACATAAATATATAGATATGATGATCTTATAATGATGAACGCTAATAATAAAATAAACTTTAATACAGAGAATTCATGTAATACATCGTCCAATATCCAACATAAATCCACGATATTTAAATGAAATATTGATCACAGATATAATATAGGACAACAATTTATAGACAAAATTATAATGCTGAATAATATGAAATATGATATGATGATAAGACTAAAGCTATATAAACATATTAACATTCTATAAGATAAAGGAAAAGCATAATGGGCAAGCACCACATTGGTCTAAATCCAAGGAGTGAACAACTTCTCCATATTAGTCTTGAAAGTCATATGTCCATCATGTGTCCAAAACAAAGATCCTTTTACTACTAAGAGTGAACAGTATTTAAACTAGTTCAGGATTCAAATGCTCTTATCATACAAGATAGAGTTGAATCCAAAAAAATCAGATAATATTACAAAAATAGGGAAACTAAAAACCAAATCAGATAATATTACAAAAATAGGGAAACTAAAAACCACTCATGCATGAATTGGTTTGTCAAAAATAAACCAAAATTTTATAAAATGTAAAGAGGGAGAAACTATTTGAATAATTGAGTGTATAATTCAAGGTGTTTGCTCCATGCAATCATCAATTAACGTCTACTTACTGTGGTGATAACAAAACTTATTTGATATTCAGATAATGATACTAATTATTATTCAAAAGAGACTGGCTACATAATCATAGATTTTGTAACTAGTCATATTAATAGCAAATGAAATCACCACTATCTCTCATTTTGATTTTTTATAAATAAAATGGAATAAAATCAAAACAAAATCGCTTTACCATTAAAAATTAGTAGTGCTGTGGATCTAACAGTTCGTAATTTATAATGGCTTTGAAACCGGTTGTGTTTTTATTATGATATTCCCAGAATTCTTGGATATTTTTCTTTCCCTCTCAGGTGTTCCTTCAAGTCAAAGTTCTCTCGTTGCAATAGGGCATTCCGAGTAGCCAAGTGTTTCAATTGAGCCTATAAGCATGGAATATCTCTATAATAACGCTCTATCTAGTCGAGGCAACTGTCACAGTGCACTGGGGAAATGGCAAAATGACGTGGAAAATAGTTGACAACGAGTGCTTCATGTGTCATTGTGGTATATTCTAGGTCATGAGCAATACCTGAAAAACCTTATTTTCCTTTGAGACAAGGGGGTAAATTATACACGAAGTCATACTTCTCAACCTAGGTAACAACCTCTTTCCTAGGACATTGATTTTTTGGGTCTTCATGAGCCAAGAAATCGTATATCTCTTGATATGAACACCAATCATCGATATTGATTGGATTGATCGAGCTCAGATGATTACTCTTTCAATTTCAGCTTAGAAATAAATGACCAACATTCTTTGTTCCAAATTTAACTTGGCGTTGTGGTTTCTTTTCCCCACGGAAATTTCTTCATAATAGATGGCCATCGCCAAATTAGAGTCTTCTTATAGGCACAAGATGATCCTTTAACTGTAATTGTTCCATAGATCTTCTGGGTGAGAATCTATATGGTAATTCTTTATCCATGGGGGTTTCATCAACAACATAAAATGGTTCAATAAATTCTGAGCCATCAATTGAATTAACAACCCATCTAACTGTCCATTCCACGGACTAAGAGGGAGGGTGAATCAAGAATAGCGTAATTATAATCTTTTCTCCAAATAATCCAAGTGTTATATCATTGTAGAATTATTATCCAATAATGAGCAATAAGAAATGAACTATCACACAAATACACAGTATAATTGTATGTTTTATGGAAACCCAAATCGAGAAAAACCACATGATGATTTTGCTTATATGTCTTGAAGAATTACATCTAATAGCACCAACTTCCTTTTGTTTCTTTGTAATATACCATATATAAAAAGTATGCAAAAACAATAAATAAAATGCTAGAAATGGAAGAATAACAACAATATAACTAGAATAATCACCACAATAACATTGAAATGATATATAGAATAACAACATAGAAATAAGAATTGACTCGTAGATCAATGTTCAAGGCCTCTAGGGGAAAACCTCCATTCGAATACAGCTCTATTACAATAATATCCAAGATAGGGTTTCATACCCTAATTCCATTATACTAAATATGTCCACAAAGAAGCATCTAGAGGAAGATCCTTCTGTAGCCAAAAGATTCTATTAGGTCTTCACATACTCACTTCTATTTTATTTTATTGCAAATGCCTTATTAATACTGATTGTTAATACATCCTGATATATTTTTCTACCTATCTTCATTTTAGGACCCTAACATCCTCCTTTAAAGAACAACCTTTGTCCTCAAGGCTTGAGGGAAATTGCTGCATAATGGTAGATGGTTCCTAAGTGGAATCTATTGGGGTTGTATATTTCAACTGGAATAACACTTCCATGATACCTTTGATGTGCGAGACGCTTCGTTTGGTCCAAAACTACTTATGGGCCGTGAAAGCTAAATGGATCCTTCTTTGTATAACTCGAGAATGTTGGTTTGAATTTGACACTTTCGGTTCGGACCACCTCTTTAAGAAGGAAACATGAAAAACAAGATGTAGCTCAAATAGCTAGGAAAAGCTAACTGATAGACCAACTTCCACACAATTGAGAATTGCATAAGGACCATAAAATTTGCACAAGCCAGGTGAAGAAACACTTGATCCCCTTCTTCAAAATTGACGCCTCGTGAGCGCACTCAATCTACTGCTTCATGTTATTCTAGGCCATGACCAAATTCACTTTGAGGGTATGCAGAATAGCCTCATGAACTATAATAATTTGGTCAACCACCTGGACCTACGAGGTACCCTGTAAGTATGAGAAAACTGAAGGAGTCATGCATGTAGTTGTATGGTATGAAGTAAGTCTAGGATCACCATTCAAATAGGGTAACCATTGAGCCTAATCGATTTTCTTTCCAAGGAAACACCTCAAAATATGTTTCCAAACACTTGCTGAAAAATTCAATTTGACCATCAATATGGAGGTGATAAGACAAACGGAGATGTAACGTCTTTGTATTTCAAATTAGTTCTTGCCAAAATTGTTTGTGAAAGTTGGCCTATCATGAGTATACATGACCAAGTCCCATCCGCAGCACCATCTGTATGCCTAAACGGGTAAGTTGAAGAGAGAAGAAATGAGCATAATTTGAAAGGTGATCAACAACCACCATCATGACTGATTTATTTCCGACGGGTAAGCCCGTGACAAAATCCATGTCCTCCAACAGCGTGGAATCCTGAGCTATTGTAGTGGTTCTCTGAGATTTGACCTGCTTCGGTGCTGGACACACATCGCATTCTACCAAACATGCCTGTCCCGTTTACATACCATCCTGCAAAAGATGCTTGACCTCTCAGGTTTTGTAAACCTGAGTGCTCCTAATCGGTTTGGCAGTAGCATGAAGCTCGAAAGTACCATGATTTAAGCTTGATTGTTTACTTAAATACAAATCGCCTTTATCAAATCTCATCATGGATCCAAGAGTACCCCAGGGGACTGAGCACTGATCAGAATTAGTTAGATCACACTGTCTTTTGGGATCTGCAGGTCATCTTGGCTTAACATCTTGGAGCTAACTGTATAATGAAAGAAAGAGAAAAAGGGATCCTTCATCTTCATATTTTATGGGAAAGTGGATCAAAAACCACATTGTCTTTTAATTTCTTATAAATGATCTCATAAACATATCCAAAAAGCTTAGTCACCCATTTTGTTGCTCTTGGGAGGAAATGCATTGTTCAAAAATATCGGTGCTTGAATCAGTTTTAATTTGGAAGTTTTGTCCCAATAGATAAGGACGCAAGAAATCAACGACATGCGTAATAGCCAAAATTTCCTTTTCATAGACACTTCCGATTTCTGTGATAGGTTTCTTGCTAGTAAAGGCCAGCTTAACGAATCTCTTGCATAAGGACAAACACCAATTCCTTTCCCTCATACTCCATCCTACAGCGGGTCTTTGTGAAATTAAGAAGGGCCAGACCGAGTGGTGCACATGGCCATCTTCACAGCAGAGATTGAGCAACGACTGAGTCCAAGTGAAAGAGTTCTTTTTAGGAGAGTAGAGGCTGCACCTTCTGCACCTAACAATCTTATGATAATAACCAGTTAAGCCCGTAAATCCACACAAGATTTGAGAGTCTTTGGGTACGACCAATCTTGCACAGCTTCAATATTCTTAGGATCCGACTGACAAGCCAGTTCTTACAACCGACAATCGCTACTCTCTACTTCTATGCCAAAAGAACATTTAGACTATTTCAGAAAATGTTAGAACAGTAGATGGAGAACTCGACCACATGAGCAAGATGTTTTGTCCAGTTTCTATTACGAGGACACCAAAGAAAACCCCAAAATGACTTAGGCGCGATGTTACGATTCATGATGATTTGAAGGCGAGGCACACAAACCGTAGGCACGACAAAAACCATACCACGAGTTCTAAAGGCGCCTTGGGGATGTCTTCCTCTTCATACATATCTAGTGGTAGCTCAAACTAAGATCAAGTTTAGTAAAGAATTGCTCACCCGGGCTCATCCAGAGGTCAATGATGTGAATGGGAAATTTGTCTCTTAATGGTAAGTTTGTTGAGGGCACGGAAGTCGAGACACATTCACCAACAAACTTCTTGGTGAACTACGACCATGGAGAAGAGTAGGGGTCATACCTAGGCAGAGCAAAACGCCCAATAAGGAGTTCCTAGACCATTTTCAATTTCACTCAGAAAAGGCGATCCATACGTATGGATATTGGGAGGAAGGACTCTGCAGCGGTCGGAATGATTTGTTGGAAGATTGGTTATTGTCATTGAGACAACCATCATGGTTTCCGGAACTAATATTGATAAAGGTATTTGGACATGAAGGACAATGCACATGAATATAAACACCCATGAATGGATAGCATACATCATGTTGTTCTAAGTGGAAATGCAGGCATGTCAATGGATCCCGGATGGTTGATAGAAACGAATTTTGAAGATGACAAAGTGAACTGAAGAAGGAAGTACATGTAGGTCCCTCAAGATAATTAAAGAAACGTAATTACAAAATAAGAAAGTGTCAGGTCGGACCTAATGTTAAAAGGAAGTGACATACCGGAGTACAAACAAACACTACGCATTGTACTCATTTGATGATAAGTCGAATTTCAGAGGAAATGAAAAGAAAAGAAGGCCACATTTTAAGGGAGGATGAAGTCTTTGGTGATGTGTTCTAAAATATGCTAATGTCATCTTACTATTTTTGCTATAACCTTTTCTGCAACGATTCATAGATGGTGAAATCACTCATGGTGAATAAACATACTCAAGGCACCGTAGCACTCATCTCTGGATTTGCTATAATTATGGAGATACACCTATGGAAGATAGGGTTTGTGACCGCAGCCAAAATAAAACAAGGTTCTCAAGTTAAAATAGTCATAAATTCTTCATAATGTAATCCAAATGAAGTGGGACCACCTACATTGGAAATAGTACAGACTTTGGTTTGTTTTGTGTGAGTTTTAGAATCGATGTTAAATATTGAGCATGGGGTACATGTTTGCATAAGTTAGTCTTCGAAAATTTCTACAATTGAATAAAGTCTACCATTCTTTCTATAACCTCTCTTTGGGAAGGATTCAAGGAATGAAAATTGGAGAGGTTTTTTTAGAGGAATACATTGAGGTCATTATCTATTGCATCAGAGTACCCTAATAATTGAAGAATTGCATAAATTGAAGAAGCTTCAGGAAGCATTATCATCGTGTCTTCTATGTGATGATTTGTTGATGGTGATGATTTAATGTAAAGTTTTATTATCTCTCATATATTATTGGTGGAAGGTATGATGGAGAGGTCTAATCCTCTTTGATATTGGAGACGAAAATTCCTTTGAGGTTTATCTCCTTTACATTTGGAAGTCATCTTGAAGTCATTACTTCCCTTGAACAAACTATTGATTATTTCTCATATTGTATGTGTACAGTGTGTTGGTGTAACTCTTATACTATTGTTCATTGCTCATTAGATATAATTGAATGGTTTAAGTATAAGTTGAAAAAGGTTTTTAAATTGTACCTGATACTGATTCACCCCCCTCTCAGTATCAACAATTGGTATCTGAGCGGGTTACCTTCAGTACAGTTTAACCACTGGAAGGAAGATCCTATGCAGAAATGGAAGACAACATTCTAAATGGGATTCCACCATTTGATGGAAGGAATTTTGAATATTGGAAAAATAGAATGGAAAATTACTTGAAATCTCTTGGGGCAGATGTTTGGTTCTCAGTTGCTTTAGGATACAATTCTTTGAAGAAACCAAAGACTACAACTCAGAAGGAAGCAAAAAGGAACAACAAACTGGTAATAGATACCATCCTAGATGGATTGACAGATTCAGTGAAATCCAAGGTGGTATCATGTGCATCAACAAAAGAGATTTAGGACAAGATACAAGACCTTTATGCAAGGGAAGAAGCAGAAGAAGAAGAAGAAGAAGTTGAAGAAGATTACAACATCTCAGATTTCAAAGAAGAAAATAGAGGTCATTTCTTTTGCTTTAATTGTGAATGAGTAGGACAAGTTGAATTTGAATTTCCTCATCCAAGGATTGAAAGAGATGACAATGAAGAAGAAGAAAATCATGAAGTAGAAATGATTCAACAAGAAGATGAGAATCTTAAAAAATTGAAGCAAGTTGAGATTGAAAATAGCAAGCTCAAAGACACACGTAGAAAACTAAGAAGTGAATTGGGCCGGAATCTCATCCTTGAGGCCACTGATAAAACACTCTCGAAAAAAGGCATCAGACATGCACTCTGTCTGAAAATCCAAGCGCTCAAAAGAAGCTATAAAGTCTTATACTATGCTTGATTGTTTCAACTTTGTCAAACGGTCCAAATGGTTGGTGTCAGTGTCAAAGTGTTCATAAAGCTCTGCCAC
>SNQJ01S0150093.1:1419-23296 GCA_010110895.2 Picea sitchensis | reverse complement strand
ACTTTGACTACTTTGACCTTTTGGGGCTTCTAGATGACATGTGAGGATCCTCCAACTTCGTAAGGCCATAACTCTCAAACCATGAGGAGTTATGTGACGTTCCACATACCACTAGAAATGGAATGACATGTAATATCCATATAGAATAGTATTATCTGAAAATATATCATAACTCATATCGTTACCCATCAAACAAACCTGGGGTCTCCAACTTCTCATGGCCATAACTCTCTAACTGTGAGGAGTTATGTGATGTTCTACATACCAATGGAAATGGAATGACAAGAACTATCCATCTAGGATAGTTTCCCTAACAAATTAAATGTCCTTCATCTCATTATTCCACAATTAATCATGGGTTATCTTACTCCTCAAAGCGTCTTCCCGTGAAGGCTTTCACCATAAGGGGACCACTTTGGAGTTCATCCATATTTACTTCTTTTCAACCATGAAAAAACAATAATGAGTCATATTTACATCAAAAAATATTGGTTCCATTACCCAGACCTTTACGCTATGGGGATTTCTTCAAGGGTTGACATCAATGAGAACCAACCTTAATCAACAATCTCCCCCTTTGGCATTGATGGAAACACTTTGATACAATACTAAAATCATATCACTCATGCTCCCCCTGGAACCATGCCTCTGTCCTCTGCATCTGATAAATACTCCCCTTTTTCATCAATGGCAAAGGTATATTTCCATCTGGGTCTGCCTCCCCTGACTGAATTGTCCTCTTATGGTGCTTCCTCATGTTCATCTAAGTCATATAAGATAAGAATTCAAAAATAATTGAAAAAGAATTCATTTTGGAGTAGAAATAACTCCAAGTCTTTGGCGAAGATATTCAAAGGCTTCTCGTGGAAGTGGTTTTGTAAATATGTATTTCACTTGTTCTTTTGTGCCCACATACTCAACTCTGATGTTCTTTTCTGCAACCTGTTCCCATAGAAATTGATACTTGATTGGAATGTGCTTCGTCTTGGAGTGCATCACCGGGTTTTTTGAGATACCGATGGCGCTTGTATTATCACAATATATTGGAATGGGCTCATCATACTTAACCTGTATATCAGTCAAAGTTTGTTTCATCCAAAGAACCTGTGTACAACATGTTGTTGCTGCAATATACTCTACATCGACTGTAGATAGAGATATTGATGATCATTTCTTGCTTAGCCATGATACTAAACACTCGCCCAAGTAGAATGTTTCTCTACTGGTGCTTCATCGGTCATCAATACAACCTTCCCAATCTTCATCTGTGTAGGAAATTAGTGATAGATCCTTTCCTTTTGGATACCATAGCCCAAACTCTTATGTTCCTTTGAGATATCTGAAAATCCTCTTCACTGCTGATACATGTGATTCCTTTGGTGCTGCTTGAAATCGTGCCACCTGTCCAACTGCCAGCATTACATTTGGTCTAGATGTTGTCACATACAATAGGTTGTCAATCATTGACCTGTATTTCCTTTGATATATAGACTTTGAATCGTCATCTTTGCTCAACTTGCAACTGGTTTGCATGGGAGTGATAATCGGTTTGCAATCTTCCATTCCAAACCTATTTAGCATTTCTCTGATATACTTGGTTTGAGAAACAAAAATTCCTTGGCTGCTTTGATGTATCTGAAGTCTCAGAAAGAAGGATAGTTCTCCAAGTAGCGACATTTCAAATTCTTTATGCATATCTTTTGCAAATTTCTAGCTTAACGTGTCATCATCACTACCAAAAATAATATCATCAAAATAAACTTCAATTAATAAAATATTACCTTGACTTACCTTGATGTAGAGGTTGTTGTCTGCACTTCCTTTTCTGAACCATGCCTGTTGCAGATACTTATCCAGTCTGGAGTACCATGCTCTAGGACCCTATTTTAGACCATACACGACCTTCTTTAATTTACACACATAATATGTGTTCTCTGACAATTGAAATCCTTTTGGTTGTTCAATGTAGACTTCTTCTTCAAGTTCCCCATTCAGAAAAGCTAATTTTACATCCATCTGATATACTATAACATTTTTGGAGCATGCATAAGATAAAAGAAAACAAATTGCCTCCATTCTAGCAACTAGGGCAAATGTCTCTTCAAAGTCGATTCCTTCAATCTGAGCATATCCCTTACATACCAATCTATCTTTGTTTCTTGTAACCTATCCATCTTCATTAAATTTATTCTTGAAAACCCATTTTGTGTTGATTACATTCTTATTTTTTGGTCTTGGAACCAATTCCCAAGTGTCATTTTTCTCTATTTGATCCAATTCTTCATCCATGGCCTTATTCCAAAATTCATCCTTGTTGGCTTCTTAAAAATAGTTTTGTTCAATTGTAGATAAGATTGCTAGGTGTGTTTGTTCTGGTGAATGGATTTTTCTTCTAGTCTCAACTCATGCATCTTTGTCTCCAATAATCTGATCTGAAGGATGATTCTTTTGTACTCATTTGCTAGGTGTATTTGGAGATACTTGCTGAACTTTCTCTTTTGTTTCTGTCGGATTCTCTTCATCTTCTACTTCTTCTTCGAAAAGTTGTTCCATTGATTTGTTTTCTTCTTCCTTTGATTCTGGTCTGCCTGTTTCATCAATTGTTACCTTGATGCTTTCCACAACTTTGTTTAATCTTAGATTTTAACACTTGTATTCTTTCCTTGTACTTGAGTAACCAACAAGTATTCCTTTTTCAACACGAGAGTCAAACTTTCCCATTCTTCCATCTTCTCTTTTGATATATCATTTGCTTCCAAAAACTCTGAAGTGTTTCACATTTGCTGGTCTTCCTTTCCATAGCTCGTAGGGAGTTTTATTGGTGTTGTTTCTGAGCATTACTCTATTTTGAATGTGAACTGTTGTATGCACTGCCTGTGTCCAAAATATATCTATCAATTTGGAATCAATTATCATTGTTCGAGCTATTTTTTGTATTGTCTTGTTCTTTCTTTTAACAACTCCATTGTGTTAAGGTGTCCTAGCAATGGAGAATTGCCTTTTTATTCCATGACTGTTGCAGTAGTCCATAAATTCCTTTGAAGTGAACTCTCCTCCATTATCAGATCTCAAGCATTTGATTCTTGAATCCATCTCATTTTCAACCATTTCCTTGTATATCTTAAAGTTTCCAAAAGATTCTAACGTGTTCTTGAGAAAGCAAATTGCAGTCATTCTTGTATAATCATAAACTAATAACATAAAGTATCTCTCACCTTTTAAGCCCTTTCTTGTAGTTGGTCCAACTAGATCAGTATGCACAATTTCCAGTGGTCTTGTTGTTGAATATTCCTTTGATTTGAACCTAGTCTTTGTTTGCTTTCCTTGTTGACAATGCTTGCATAAGGTGTTGGTTGGTTTCGTGATCTAGGGCATTTCTCCGACTGCTTCTCTTTTGCTGACTTTGACAAGGTTATCAAAATGCATGTGACCCATTATTTTGTTCCATAGCCAACTTTCATCTTCCTTTCCTAGACAACACTTTTCATTTCCAATTTCACTTAACACATATATGTTGTTTCAAGTTCTTGCAGCTGTACCGACCAATTTCCCTGAACCTTCTTTTCTTATATCACACTTTTATGAATCAAAAGTAACTTTATGACCTTGGTCATACATTTGACTCACACTTAGAAGATTATGTTTCATATCTTCTACCAGTAGAATGTTTTGTGCTTTTTCATTCTTGTTCCCAATTCGGACTGTGCCTTCTCCAATGATTTTGGATGAATTCTCATTTCTGAAGGAGACTGATCCACTTCTTTCCTTTCGTAATGTAAGAAATTTGTCTTTATCACCTATCATGTATTTTGAACACCCACTGTCAAAATACCAACCACGTTTCTTCTTCTTAACTGTTAGAGAAATTGTGCATTCTTCATTGCTATATTGATCTTTCTTTCTTATCCATGTCGTTTTCTGAGGTTCTTGTCTATGACTTTTTTTATTTTGTTGAGGTTCTTTAGAAGGGACTTCCATTCTACAATCTTTGGCCACGTGTCCAAAATTGTTACATTTGTAAAATTCCACTTCAGTGCTCAAGGATTCAAGCCTGTTGTAAATTCTTCTTTGTGTTTCACTAGGTCTTCTTCAATAACCCCTTTGTGTATGACTCTCAAAGTTGTTATTGTTCCTATTGTTAGCTCTACAATTTACAACTTTATGTCCAAAATTATTACATGCATAACATAAACCCAAAAATATAGTTTGATACCTTGGAGTTGAAGATCATCTGAAAGGGGGTGCTCTTATGAATCCTTCTTCTTCTTGAGGCCTATCTGTCTATTGTTGATTCTGAAATCTGAATCTTCTCGGTGGAGGAGTCCCTGTAATCTTCTTTGTATATCTTCTTGTCCCCTGTGATTGTTTCTGCATAGATTTTTGGATTTGTTTCTTGCTTTGTTGTTTTGGATCTTGATCCCTTTTCTGTCTGAATGTGTCCAAGTCTAGACTTGTCAATATGATATTTTTTACTACTGATAATTTCATCCAAAACTTTTGAGCTATTCTTCATATTTTTCTTTTGAATATCCTTTCTTAATGTGACAATCTCTGCTTCCAAGTTTCCAATGATCATGTCCTTTTCTTCTAGTTGTTCTTTGAGTGCTTCTTCAATTCTTTTATCTTCTTCTATTTGAACCTTCAATTTTGTGATCATTTGTTCTAGTTCTCGAGTGTCATTTTTCTTGTCTAGTTCTACTTGTAGTTTCTTGTTTTTCTTCTTTCTCTTGATGCTTCTATGGCACACATTAATTCTGCGATGATCAGCTTTTGCCTCTTCAATTTCTTCTTGACTTCTTCACATTCTTCTTGACTTCTTCATATTCTTCTTGAAAACTTCTTTGTTAGAGTCTTTTCTTGCCATGAATAGAACTCTTCCTATCTATACATCCTTTGACTTCATCTTCATCGATGATGAGATGTCTTCTTTAAGTGTATAATTTTTTTCTTGAAACTTTTCTTTGTAGTTCTTTTCCTTTATATGTGTGTCTTCCTTTTGAGGAACCTTCATCCATTTCTCTTTTTTCTTGAGGGACATTTATTGTAAAATGATCAATACCATCACAATTAAAATAAATTAGAGGAATCTTACCTCTGTACCTAGTTGGTTCCCTTGTTCAATATTTTGGCAAAGTTGACCTCTTCTTCATCTTAGGGCGATCATTGTTCCTTTATATTCTTCTTGTTCCTTTTTCTTTTGGATGCTTTGAAGGGTTTCTTCTTTACATCTAGATTTTCACAGTGAGATCTCATCTCTCATATGTTGTGAAAATTCCATGCAGGTTGTCCATGCTTATTGAGTTTAGATCCAATCTTTCTTCTAGTGTGTTGATATCTTAGGGTTGAATCTCATAGGAAGAGATCTTAGAACCTTTGAACAATTATAGATTATTCAATTTATTCTCGATCATTATTGCATTTGTTGTTTCGTTGACTCGTAAGAAGTAGGTTGATATCTTCATCTTCCTTCATTTTTAGTTGTTTTGAATTGACCTGTAAGTTTGAAGCTTTCTTCTTTTGATTTTGAATCTCCTTCATAAAATATTTTGGAAGCTTGTCCCAAATCTCTTCATCAGATTTACAATGTAATTACCCAACTTTGGTGAATACCATATCTAAGACCATTCAAAAGTGCATTTTGGCTTTGGAATTATTATTGCTAAGTTTAGTTGCTTTGTCATTTGTTGGTGGGCTTGTTGGTGCTATGTATCCATCTGCAATTGATTATCAAACTTGAAATACCTGTGCTTACTATATCCTTCATCCTTATGTCCAAAATCATACTTTTGTCCATCAAGCTGTGGTATTCCATTTTTATCTGAGTTGGTACTCTCCATGATCTACCCTTTAGAGTGGTTATCTTGATTTATGGACACCCTACGACACCAATTGTTGGATTCTTGAGAGGGGGTGAATCATTAATAAGCGTAATTATAATCTTTTTTCTTCAAATGTTATATCAATGTAAATTATTATCCAATAATGAGAAATAGAAATAAACAATCACACATGCAGTACACCCGGTGTTTCGTGGGGAAACCGTCAGGGAAAATACAGTATTTTTTTCTTATATGTCTTGAAATTACATTCATTGGAGAAGCACCAACTTCCTTTGTTTCCCATTTACAAAGTGGAAGAACCAACCCTATTTTCAATTTTTGGGGGATCTCAACTCCCAATTATATAGCTACAACCATAAGGAGGCTACAGCCCTATGTTCTCCGGCTACATAGGGGTTGAAAATTAGAATTGGCAGGTTTGTGAGCGAGGTGGAGGTCAAGCCTAGAGCAGGTGAAGAGTCTTCCAGGTATCTAGTGAAGAGCTACCACGATAGGGGACCTTCTAGGGGAACCTTCCCCCTTGTGGCAATTTCAACGTGCAAAGACTCAGGCATTTCAAGGCAGCACTGAGTGGAAAGTTTAGGAGATAGATTGGTTTGTGGTTATCCAACCTTGGAGGCAATTTCATAATTGAGATTTGAAGGGAGGTGCAGAGGGCATTCCTTTTCTTTTGCCAAGGAAATTGGTTTTTCTGGGTACCAAATGTATTTTTGAGAACCCCAAGAGATTCATCATGCTCTTAGAAGTCATGAGGAACATGTGTTGAAATGCTAAAATATTAGAACGAGGTGCTGCAGTTGTTCCAAAGTGCATTTTGGCTTTGGAATTATTCTTGCTAAGTTTCGTTGCTTTGTCATTTTTTAAGTTGGAGCTGTTGGTGCTATGTATCCATCACAATTGATTGACAAACTTAAATCCTTGTGCCTTTATATATCTCTTCATCTTATGCTCCAAAATCATACTTGTGTCCATCAACCGTGGTATTCCATTTTTATCTGAATTGGTACTCTCCATGATCTACCTAATTGGTTATCTTTGATTTATGAAGGAACCTACTCGATACCAATTGTTGGATTTCTGAGGAGGGGGTGAATCATTAATATAGTAATTATAATCTTTTCTTCAAATGCTATATCAATGTAGAATTATTATCCAATAATGAAATAAGAAATAAACAATCACACACATACACACTTCGATCACGATTGTTTTCATTGACCCAAATCGGGAAAATCTGAGTGTTTTTTCTTATATGTCTTGAAGAATTACATTCATTGGAAGCACCAACTTCTTTGTTTCCGACCTATTTGGAATGAGGCTCCAACCCCTATTTTCTCAGCACTGAGGGAATCTCAACTCCCCAATTCTCTAGCTGTCCATAAGGAGGCTATAGCCCCATGTTCTCAGGCTACGACAGAAAGGTGGCTACAACCACATCCTTGATCCAACCACCCTACAGTAGAGGTAGAATGATGGAACCAATATCAAACTATCACTTTGAGATGCCATTTATGAAACCTATACTAATAAATCTGAACCATGAATCAGCCATGCATCAGCACGTACCTCAACATGTAATCCAAGCGTGCCATAAACAAGTCATCAGCCATGCATAGCACATATAAACAACTGTAATCAACCTATACCATACAAAGTGCATCCAACCATGTAAAACTTAATTATCTTGCCAATCATGTTTCAATTACTCATAAACTATGACTCATCAATATGTACAACATCATCAACTATACACCTCATGTGTTAACCAGCTCATCGACTACTTGTCTCAAGCATATACTCAACATGTACCTCGAGCCAAAATGCCTCATCAATTTCATCATCCAAATATGATTTGTATCTTTTTAATAGACACGTTAACATATTATCACATTCCTTATGGAAACCTTCCTTGAATTCTTTAAGAGACCTTGTTTTGTCAAACTTTTCTTTAGTCTCACATGCCTGGTTTTGGATTAGTCAATAACCCTAACTTGAAGCAATCATAACTTTTGTACTTGTAATGTATAAGATCTGAAACGGATACACAATGTTATTCAATGCAGTTTATGGGAATTTCTCAGTGTCTGCTTGGAACTTCTCGGAGAAAAGGAGTTATAGGGAAAATGACATGCCTTGTTGAATTCTATCTTATTCTATAGGCGACCTTGTAGATCATGCCCAGCATGGAATATATGTTGAATTGATCTAAAACCATTACGATTATGCTAGAGACTTTACCCTATTAAAACATTTGGTTCAGCTGATTTGGATCTGTTGTGAATAAGTTATGATGTTTCTACCAGTACTTTTTTTTGACTGGTTTAGGGACAGAAGCCACAAACCTATTTTCCACATGATGTAACTCCAAAAATACAGCAGCCCACAAATGAATTTTTTACTACATATACTTGGATATGTTTCTCAATGGCATGGAAATTTCAAGGTCTAGTCATTATATAAAAATTTATGGCGAAAATGGTGGATGACCTATAAATAACATACCTTACAAGCACCATCAAAAGATTTATCCTTCCTTGCATTTTAGGCCTTCTTTTCTTCACCTTCCCTCAAAAAAAATTCGGCTTAGATATCATTAGTAAACCTCATAAACCTATATATATTCAATGTTCTCAAATTGATTAAAATGGGAGAGCTAGCCTCTTATTTATACTCTCCAAAATAGCTTCCTTAAAACATCTTCTAGGTCACTTTGCCCACTTTCCTTATTTAGGGTTAACCCACTTCTAATTTCTCCATTAAAATTTATTATTTAAATAATTTATTTTGTATTCACTTTGGATTATAGTGCACTCATTAATTCACTTTATTATTTCCCTTTTAAGTCAACCAAACCACTTTGACTACTTTTGACCTTTTGGAGACTAGATGACATGTGAGGGTCCTCCAACCCATTAAGGCCATAACTCTCAAACCCGTGAGGACATGTGACGTTCCATACCACCAGAAATGGTATGACATGTACTATCCATATAGAATGGTATTATCTGAAAATATATCTGCTCATGTTTTTACCCATCAAACTTGGGTCCATTACCCCAAACCTAGGGTCTCAACTTCTCATGGCCATAACTCTCTAGCAGGCGGAGTTATGTGATATTATACATACCACCAAAATGGAATGACTTGATAAACTATCCATCTAGATAGTTTCACTGACAAATTTTGTGTCCTTCATCTCATTATTCCATAATTAAGCATGGTTCTCTTACTACAAACGTCTTCACTGCGAGGGATTTCACCATAAGGGGACCACTTTGGAGTTAATCCATATTTACTTCTTATCAACCATCAAAAAAAATAATGAGTCTTACATCAAACAATATTGGTCCCATTACCCAAACCTTTATGCTAACAAAATTTTCTACTGGACTTTCTTCAGGGTTGACATCAATGACAACCAACCTTAATCAACGATAATATCATTGGTCCATCATCCTCAACCTTGAAGTAAGGTTAGGATCTACATTTCTCTTGGTAAATCCCAAGTGCATCGGAAAACCATCAATATGACCATACCATTCTCTTGGTTCACGCTTCAATCCATATAATGCCTTATTTAACCTGCACGCATCTATCTCCTTGTCATGTGTCTCGAGATCCTTGTGGTTATTCCACGTAAACCTCTTCCTCTACTAACCCATTCAAATGTGGGTCTTAGTGTCCCATCGATGAAACTTCCATTTAATCACAGTAGTTATTGAAATAATATCCCTTATTGAATTATTTCTTGCCATAGGAGAAAAAGTCTCCTTGTAGTCAATTCCTTCCTTCTAAGAAAATCCTCATACTACAAATCTAGCCTTGTATTTCTCAATGCTTCCATCTACAACATGCTTAACCTTGAATATCCGCACTTGGAGCTCCACGATTGATTTTTCCTTGGTGCAGAGACCATCCTAAAGCATCATTGACTACTATTCTTGGTATTTCTCGACCATGGCATCCTTCCATTCTTTATTTCTTGCAACTTCTTCATAGCTGGTATGCTCTACATCAATGATATCACACAATAATACCACATAGTCGGGATATGGTTTTGGTTTCTTGACTTTCCTAGATGATCCATCTTGGGCACCATACCTCTCTACATATTTGATGGCCTCTTGTGCCCAATTTGGTCTTCTCTTTTATGTAGGCTTCTCCATGGGGCTATGTGGTTTGGCCATATCATGATCCTCAAGAATGGATTCCTTCCCTTCTCTTATCTTCGTAGCTCTAGGTACTCCATTCTCTTCTTCACGATATTCCTCTGCAGTACCCTGCTTTGACTTGTGAAAAGATAGATCCTCATCGAAGGTGAAATCCCTGCTAATCTCAATTTTAGATGTAGAGAATGTATGCTGTGGGATTCTATTAATGAATGTGTACATCTATTGGAAATAGCCACAATTAATGTGCTTAATCACGGATGGGATTTTAATGGCCACGTTTTTATACGCTCAGAATATTATTAGTGGTCACACTTGCATGACAAAAGATACATGTTCATCATTAAAATAGGTAATTAAGATGATTAGTGTAACAATGAAAATCCACTTTAGATTGAAATGTTTTGTGTGTTTAATTTTTACTTTCTTTGATTTTAAGTTTTTTACTATGATTTGTTTTTTATTATTGCATTTAGGTTTTTTTAGGGTACTTTGAGTGTTAGTTGGTCCATGATTATTGCACGTGGTAAAGTTTATCTAAAGAGTGGGCACGTTCATTTCATATACTGTGCATGGTAATGTTTATCTGCAAAGTGCAAAGTGGGAACGTTTGTTTCATATACTGTGCCTTGTAATGTTTATCTGTAGAGTGCAAAGTGGGTGCATTCGTTTCATATAATGTGTATCTGTAGAATGGAACTGGATGCGAATTCTAGAAATTGATCAATAAGAAAGATTTTATTTGCAGATGAGACTGGGTGGGTTGTTTAAGAAGGATGGGGAGTTTTCAATATTGTGCGACACAATGTTGTTGTCTTCTCTGCAGCTGTGAAAATGTGTGAATATTCTATCACTTTGGAGTATGTATCTTGCATCTAGAATACACACCTTAATTCTTTTCTGGTTTCTTTCGAGGTTATGAATTGGTGTCTTCTCTGCAATAGGGAAAGTAGTGAATACCCATGAGCCTATAACAACTTACTTTACATATACAATACAGTACTTATAAGCCTTAATTATTTTAGGGTTTCTTTCTAGCTTATGCATTACTGGCTATATTCAAATATTAAAAAGTTGATTATGCTAGAATATCCATAGGTTGAATTCTTACCAAAAAATAAGTCATTCAATAATCTATTTCCTGTACGTTTTAGAAATTCAAGAATTTGTGTCATTCAATAATCATTTCCTGTAAGTTTTATAAATTCACATCTTAAAATTAATAAGAATTATATAGCATTAATGTCCATTGGGAGTTAATGTCGACTAGTCGATCATTTCTTTTGAAAAACCCAGGGATTTGAGGTTACAATAGATTTGATTTTGTTTGTAATTATTTTTCATAGGTAGGTGAGTTTGAATATCGAGAGGAAAGTGGATATGAACTCTAATAGAGAAGTGGTTTTGAATTCCGATAGGGAAGTAAATCTGAATGTTGATAGTGAAGTGGATCCAAGCTTTGATAGTGCAGGTGATACCTCTTTCAATCCATATCCTCCTTTGCTACATGCATAACCCAGAAAAATAAATGTACAAAGAAATACCTTCTAGTACCATATTTTTGGTAGGATGATGCCAAGAAATTCATGATGGTTCATAAAGTCCGACAATATCATCAAATCAAATCACTACATTTTCAATTGATTTAATGTGCACTCTTCCTATTTAGATTTTTACTTTCATCAAAGGTTTAATTGTTTTATGGGCTTTGAGTAGGGATTTACTTTCATTGTAGCAATGAATAGTTGAAATGCTAAAATATTAGCATAATCACATTATAAAAAATGGTTGATATAATAAGATCCATTTATTTGGAAAGATGGAAATGAGAATTAGATCGACATATATCAGCCACTTTTATGATGTGGTCGTGCTATTTATAAGCAAATTTCAATCCCAATAAAATATAATACCAGCACTTATGAATTGTTTTTTCAAAATCCCAAATAGAATATAAGTAAATATATGTAGTTATTATAAGTAAGTTTTTTTTTTCAATGTTTTTCCAATCAATTATGATGGGCCCACTTTAATCAATTATGATAGTAACAATTATAAGAAAAAATTTCTTTAGAGTCTAAAGAGCCTTAAGTCTCCCTCTCCCCCTTGTAATTTTCATGCTTTCTTCAGGGACAGAGCTATTTCTCATTGGGAAAAGATAAAAAACATTGATTTCCTCAACATTGGAGTCAAGTTTCCCAATCCTCACAAAGCTTTAGATGCTATGAAAAAATATGATCTTGATGGATTGTTTTCCATTGGACTTAACTCTTTTTAACTTTTTCTTCCCTAGTCTCGTCATTCTCAAAGCTTAAATCAACACCTTCAATGGCACTAATTGCCCATCTCCAAATCATATTCAAGGAGAAATTCTAGTACTTTCACGTTCCGCAAATATTCTAATGGCCAAGTTTGAGTTATGAAACTATCAAAATAATTGTATGCTAGATACTCAAACACATTCCTTTAGAAGCTCTAGAAAATGATGGTGAAATAGTGTGTTGGTAAATTTGTAATAAAGCCAAAGAAAATGAAGGTGAAGTGTCATCCAATTTAGGTTTTGTCAAAAAAATATAAGTGAACAAAGTATAGTTAGTTGAACAAGTTTCTTGGTAGCATTTCTGTAATACAAATGAAAAGCTCATTAAACATTTGATGGAAGATTTTAATTAAATATTCCATTTAGTTTCTTGAAAATTTAGAATAGTTTGAGTTCAGACTTAAGCCAACATGAAAGTGTAATCTAGATTATGTTAAATGTTATGTATATAAAATAAACATAAGATATTAATATAATTATTAAAATATACAACACAAAATGACATAGATTTTCTTAAAAGGTCAAGTTGAAACTTATAAAATATGAAGGTCACATCATCGACATAGATTTGCTTAAAAGGTCAAGTTGGAACTTATAAAATATCAAGGGCACATCATCATTGTATTTCATCATATCATTCATATCTTATTTAATTATTTGTATATGTTATTTCTACTTATATATTTTTACATATTTTATTTATATATTACTTATTCTTTATGGATTTTGACCAATTATATTTTTTTTATGTTGGATATTCAATAGTAAATGAACTTTGTCCATTTCATTGGTATGGAAACCATGTTATGATTCAGGTATTTTACCGCATTTTCTTTTCTCATTCTCTGATCTCTGATTCTTTCAGATCCTGACATTTACCCAATTTACCATAGTTTCTTTGATTCCTATCTCTTTGACTAAAATGTAAATGTGGCCCTAGCCATTTGAAGTTTAAATTCAGTAGCAAGGTGAAGTTTCATTGTCGTTCATTGAAGTTTCATGAAGATAGCACCCCAAAATTTGAAGAACCCACAAGTTTCACCAAATAATTGCAGACATAATCAAACCAGTGCACCGATAATTCCAAGCACGAAGATCAATAAAGCACTACCAAATAGAATTATAGGGTCCTTCTAGACTTGTCACTTTGATAGTACCAAGAAAGGACACGGTTGCTTGTTAGATCACACATACACATTTGAGAAGAGATCTGATAAAACAAAAATACCCCGACAAACTCAAAATGATAATAAAATCGTGAAGTGTAGCAGTGCCATGGAGCAACCCGTGAAAGAATAGTAAGACGTGACACAGATTGACATCTTTAGGCCATCGTTGAAGAAGTAATACCAAAATTGAATCAAGAAAACACTACGAGTATGATAAGGAAAAATCATGTTATAACAACACCTTATCGACATCCTAATCACAATAACCGATACTTAAATTAATCAATTAGTATATCAACGTCGCTTTGAACAAAATAAATTGACCTATAATTCGAAGAATATTAATGTTAGTACAATTGCAAAATGAATGTTCATCTTGGTGCCTCTATAAAGCGTGCATAAAGGGGTCAGTGGGATAGTTAGACCCACTTTCACAATTCGATGGTTATGCTTCTTATAGAAGATCAAATCATTGTATCACCAACCATCACAATTTCAAGAATAGACAATCACGAGAAGGCATACGAGCCAGAATAAGATATAAAACTTTTCCATAAATTTTCTTTGAGGACAAAACATTTCTAAAGGGGAAGGCAATGTTATGTTTACTAAAATAAACATTATTCATAAATATATTCCTAACTATAGTACTTAGGATATTAATATAATTATTAAAATGTGCATCACAAAAAGACATGAAAGGTCACCCCAAGGCTTATAAAATGTGAAGGCCACTCATCAATGTATATCATCATATCAATCATTCATATCTTGTTGATTATTTATATATTGTTTGTCCTTTATAGTTTGACCTATTGTGCTTCTTATGTTGGATATTCTTCAATGAATGAACTTTGTTCATTTCAATACAGCTTTGTCAATGTCCTACAAAATTTGTTGCATTCAAGTCATTTGATGGAGATTTCTACTAAATTTTTTATAATGCCTAAAAATATCTATGAATTAGATAGAAGAATCTAGAATATGCAAGAGGTAATTTGACAATTATAGTGAATTTGTGGATATTTATTTAGTACGTAAATCAAATTGCTAGGAAATTTGTGGAATTTTTTTTATGATAGTAACTTCTATCAAATCATTTGAGGTAAGTGGATAATCATTCTTGAAGCAAAACACTTTTAGGTTTTTGAAAGAATTTTTGATGTCCACAAAGATATATCGATGAAATTAATTCATTTGACCAAAAATTATGCAAAAATTCTATGAATTGTTGGAAACTATTTGTAAAATCAAACAAAACTTTTTGAACTAGAAAAAAACAACACCAACAATGTGAATTTGGAGATCTTTGTACTAAATATCTTAAATACAATCAAATAAATTTCAATTACCCCAATTATAGAGCATAATTTTTTCATGTGATGGTAGATATTGTTTGTTGAGAATCACTACAGTAATCGGTTAGTGCATTGATAGCACAAACTTAAGAAATTTGTTTTCAATCAAAGGCACTGCAGGTAATTTTTAAAAGCACTTGGCATTTGGTCTGATTAAGATCCATTTGAATCATAAGAATTGTTCTTTCAATTAAATCCACTGCAAGTATTTTGTACAAGCATGTGACATTTTCTCTGATTAAAAGCTAGTTCAAGCATTCTTTCATGTCCTTATATAGACTTGCTAGAGTCTATCAAGAGGTTTTGATCCTTTGTTGGGAATGTTGTCATGAGGAAGAGTTAACTCAACTTGTGTATTCACCTTATCCAAATTAAGGACAATATTAGTGATGTATGCACATCACTAATTGCGAGGGTCTGTAATCGAGTACATAAACTATCTTATCATCCATTTGGGGATGATAAGATGAGTGAAGATAATTATGTGCCTTGTGGCTTAAAGCAGTTCTTGCCAAAAATTGCTTGTGAAAGTTAGGTCACCGATCATAAACAATAGAGTGTGGCATGCCATGTGACTTGAGGAACTGGTCCATGAAAATTTGAGCCACCAGTGGATGCATTAAATGGGTGGTGAAGGGCACAAAATGAGCATGCTTGGAAAGGCGTTACTACAACCATTATGACTGATTTATTCCCGATTTGGGTGGCCTGTGTCAAAGTCCATAGAAATATCCTTCCAAATAACAAGTGAAATCAAGAGTGGTTGTAGTGTTCCCAGATATTTTACTATTTCTCCCTTATTATGTTTACAAACATCACATTCAACCACAAAAATACGAATGTCTTGTTTCATACCATCCCGGAAAAGATGTTTGACTCGGTCATATGTTTGGTGAACCACAGGTGCCCGTATGGGTGTAGCATGAAGCTCAAAAAAAACACTGTAGATTTAAGTTGCGACTATTTACTTAAATACAAACAAAATTTGTACCTAAGCTCTTAATTATGCCAAGAGTACCATGGAAAAGATGGAGAATGGTGTTCCAATTGTTGGATAAAGTGAGAAATTTTAGGGTCTTTCCGTCATTCCTAACGAACAACTTGGAGCCAATATGGTACGATGAAGGAAAGAGAAAAAGGGATCTTTCATCTTCATACTTTCGGGCGATTACATCCATACAACATTGTCTTGCCCTTCTTGTAGTTATCATAATCATATCAAAGAGCTTAGTCGCCCATTTTTTGTTGTTCTAGGGACGAAATGTGTTGTTCTAAGTACTTGGGAGGCTTTGATGGTGGCTCTTAATTTGGAAACATTGCCCCAAGAAATAAGGGCACCACAAATCAGTAATGCGGAGACACAACATTTCTTTTTTTTTCATAAATGGGTTTTGATTCCTTTTAAGCGGGTTGCTTGCTAGTGAAGGCCAGCAGTTGACCCTCTTGCATAAGGACATCATCGATTCCTTTCCATGAGGCATCACATTTCAACACAAAGGTCTTTGTGGAGTCAGGAAGAGGCAGAACGGTGGTGCATGGTGCGTCTTCCAAGGTTTGAAAAGCAGACATTTCTGTTGGGGTCAAGTGAAAGAGTTCTTTTTTAGGAGAGCATGAGAGGTATTTGCAATCTTTAAGTTCTTATGAACTACTGATAACCTGTGAGGCCCAAAAATCCATATGACTTTTGAGAGTCTTTGGGTGTCTTGATCTTACATAGCTTCAATCTTTTTGGGTCCACCTTGACACCAACTTTTCCCTGGGCAGGCCCAAGTATTCTACTTAAAGGGCACCAAAACCACATTTGAATTTGTTCGGGGAAAAGTTGGTCTTTGAGAGTAAGCGAGAGAAACTTGATCCCTTAGGTAAGATGGTTTGTCTAGGTTTTTCTTATAGATGAGGATATCATCAAGAAAACTAGACAAAATGATGGAGAAAAAGAAGTGAGACTAGTTCATGAGGCTCACGGAAGGTGGAGGAAGTTACATAAACCCAGGCATGACTAAAAACTCGCGGCCCTCATGAGTCACGAAAGGCGATCTGGAATCTGACCTCTTTCATAAAGTGATATCCAGAGCAAAGATCAAACTTTGAGAAGGGTGGGCCACTCAATTCATCACAGAGGTCATCAATAGCAGAGGCGGAAATTTGTCTTTGATAATTAGTTTGTTGAGAGCACGGAAACCAGGACACATTCTCCAAGAACAATCTTTCTTTAGTACCATAATAGCTAGAAGAGGGTAAGGGCTCGTGCTACTAGGATGGATGGCCCAGGCAATAGGGTTCTGGGCCGGTTTTCAATTTCATTTTTTGTGCAAAGGGTGGCGATATGGACATATATTGGAAAGGCTTCACAGGACAAGGGGAATGGAGTGATCATGAGCAGGCAGAGAAGGAGGAGTCACTTAGAGTGGAAAATACCATTTGATGTTTAGAAAGGAGGATTGGAGGTCTTGGGGGAGGCTGGGGGTGTCTGTGGCTTGTATGGCGTGGAGGTTAGACGAGCAGGAATGACTTTTGAGCATTTTTTCTTGAGCAATTTTTCCATGCGATGAGGCCGACAACCTGGGAGACCCGGCTGATGGGGCCAGCGATTTATGTTTGTGGCCTCTTTTGTCAAATTGCATGGTTAAGTTAAGAAAATCCATGAGAATGAGCCCAAAGTCCTTAGCCAGTTTGCACCAACACAATGTCACAACTACCCATGTCAATAGCAAACATATGGGATTTTTAGGTGGTAGTCCACTAGATTTGGGGTACATTTTCCTGATTAGCATACATTTCATAGAACCACCATTAGCTATCATGATTTGGAAGTGACTGATAGCATGGATGTATGATAAGGTTTCTTGGGCAATACGGCAATGAATAAAATTGTGGGTGATACCACTATCAACCCAGGAATGATGACCTTGCTAGATTGTGATGTACCAGATTAACTTGAGGGTTTGGGGCTGGTGAGAGCATTGAGGGAAATGATCAGTTCCACTTGGAGGGTCGGAGGGAGGTTTATGTGGTGGTTACATTGACTCGGGCACGAGGGGAGTGTCGACATCCTCTTCCAAAATATCCTGAGATATCCATAAAAAGATTTGTTCCTTACATTTGTCACAGGAAATATTTGTCATCACAATTATAGAGCCTTTGAGTTGGATTCAACCATTTCAGCCTAGTCAATTTTGGATATTTAATGGGAGAGGGAGTATTGGGGTTGATTGGTTTAGGGAGAGGGATAAGGAAGGCTCTGATTTTTGAGATGAAACAATTTATTGTGCTTCTTAGCTTTTCTAGTAGCCTCCATCAGAAGTGGAATTTGAGCCATGAGGACATGGGCTGAATCTCCTCCTTGAGGAGCCGTTGATAAAACACTCTCGAAGAAAGCATCAGTCCTCATGCCTACGTTACAGCAGTATCAATCATTTATAGAGTCTTCTCTTGTGCTGATTGCTTCAATTTTATGTGAAGCGGACAAATGGTGTGTGTCAGTCTCAAGCGTTCATAAAAGCTTCGATATTAAATTAGGTCAGTAATGTATCCTTGATGGGAAGTTTTCTCCATTGCCACCATTCCCGGCGTTCTTGATCTAGATGGAGAACACCATCTTTGGAGTTTGGCCAAGTCATCACAGCCAATGTTTAACAGAGAAATATTCCATTTAGGTGACCCAACCAGTGGAGTCCAAGCCATCATTGTTACATCCACAGTGGAAGAAGTATGTCTGGATTGAAAGTGATGAGGGCTAAAGGAATAGGAAGAAGTTTCACCTTCAGTTTTTTGTATGTGCATCAGGAAAAGAGTCCCTTAGATAGGGATCTTGAGTTTAGTGCAGTGGTGCAAAAAGACAAATTCAAGTTGGGTGGTTAGTTCATGTTTGAATTCCTCCATTCTGGTTGCAGGTACGCATTCTGGGATGCATTTATGGTGGTATTGATGGATGCATCACGGGGGGCAAAAGTAGCACTAAGTTGTTGCACTTCTTGATATTTGGGTCTCGAGGAAGCAGTTACAGCGATGTTGAGACGAGACTCTAGTTCTTGGCTATGAGTATGTGCCATGAAGATGGGTGAGCCCGAAAAGAAATTGGGTGGGGTGAAAATTTTTCTTGAAAAATGATATGGATGAATGTGATAGGGAGAAGAGATGAATCTAATGGAATAGGTCTCAAATAATGGTGAAAAATTTCCAAACTTTTGTTTTTTAGTTCTTGGGGTTATACTTTGAATGCAGAAGAATGTTGTAGTGCCAAAATCCACAAATTCTTACCCGGAGAAAAGAAATGTGTATTTGCAGCAGCTTTGAACGGATGTGACAATGGAATCACAGGAGTTTAATTTGTTTATGTTTATGTTCCCCAAGGGTTATTCAGGGTTCTCTATTGAACGGGTTTGCCATGCTATAACTCGATATACGTGCGGGGTTCAATAGTAATAATCAACCCAATATCTCGAGGGCGCACTAACTAAGGAGGATAGGCCAGACCCTTAGCTAGGTACTACTTGACTACCCAGGTACTTGAGAGTGTCTTCCTGAGTGTTGTTCTTGTTGACACTATAGTAGTTATTTGTGCAGGCGGTTTACTATCTAAGAAACTGGAAATATAGGTTGATCTGTACAGGTGTTGTCTGATGCGCTACTACTCGAAGAGGTACCAACGAGGGTTACAATTTAGCCAATAGATGTGTGCTTAAGAGCCACTTGTATTTTCTGCGTGCATGAATCCCTCAACCCGCGGTTTATCATATAAAACTGAGATCTCTATGGCTTGAAAGGCAGATATGTCTCTACCACAGAAAAATACCCACAATTTACACTTAGGAAAGTGATCATTTCCTGCAAGATACGGATATATAAAATGTCTGAGCAAATAAAATGCATAGAAATGGTAGAATATGATAAAATATCGACATAATCTTCCTGATAACACATAAATGATATAAGAATGACGATAGAAATAGCACTTTTAGTTCATAAACCAATGGTTCCTTGAGGCCTCTTAGAGGGGGCAACCTCCAATCGAGCATCGGCTCTGTTACAATAATTTTCAAGCTAGGGGTTTTCATGCCCTCTGAGCCCTTATTATACTAAATATGTCTAAAGAAACATCTAGGAAGATCCTTCTAGAAATGAAATCTTCTATTAGGTCGCACCCATCCATGTATTCTATTTTATTGAAAGGCCTTATTAATATTGACCTATTACATCCGAATACATTGATCTACCCTATGTGCGGGTTAGGACCTTAACAATAGAACTCCTCCTTTAGGGCATCTGCAAAGGCCACCCAAGTGGGTTCTCTCCCAAATAGTGTAAATTCATCAGCGGTGTACCTCTCCAAGTAACATTCCCACCATTTCTGACATGGGAATGGATTTAAGGAGCGCGATGGTGATCTTTTCACTGTCGAATATTTTTTGGACAAAGTAATAACCTTCTAATTATATTCAACCATTTTTCTAAAGCATATGCATCTATCTCTTTGGGCTTCAAATAAGGGGATATCAAATTTAGATTGTACCTTGAAGGGTGTCTCACTTGAAATGGTTTCTTGTTGAATATACCTCGATTTAGCCATCGGTAGTCTTCGAAGGATCTTAATTGAATATGCCTCGGTTTCTGCCATCGGTAGTCTTCGAAGGATCTTAAAGAAGTTGTCCATCATCTCGTTCCTTTGTCACACAAGGGATTCCTCGAGCAACGTCTTGAAAGGATCACCTGCTCTGTCATCTCTCTTTTCTTCCACCATGGGAGGTCGCTTGGGATAGAGAGAGTGGTTGTCCTCAAGAGAAACTATCTCGAGACCCAAATCTCTATACCTTGACCTCGTCGGGGACCTGCTCTGAGAAATGACAAGGAGAGATTGATCTGATACCATTGATCCGGATTATTTTGAGAACAACATGAAGGCATAAATATAACTAAGATATAACAATGAAATACAAAAAAATATAGAAGAGAACACATAAATACAATGAAACCCAACTTCTATTATTGAATAAGATAGAAAAACATTGTAGAACACAAACTGGAAAAATGAGGTAGCTTATCTCTAAAAAGAAAGAGATGTTGGCTACGCTTCATTCACAAGAAGCTTTACATCACACTCCATTGCCTGCTTAAAGGGCCTCCTTCACCTCAATTATATATGAGAGAGTGAGAGGAGAAAAATTCCCATGATGCATGTGGAATAAATTGGACTAAGTTTATAAAATTCCATAGGCATGTAAAATAATAGGACTTTTCGAGCGCTCACCCATCCCAGTACTACTCTAGCTTAAGCACACTTAACTTCAGAGTTCTAATGCGATTTGGTGCATTAATTCTATGTTGTAGGTGTAAATGTGTTGAACCTGCACATAATAGATCTATCTAAACAATAATACACACATTTGCAGAGAGAATTTGAAAAGGAAGAAGAAGGAGAGAAAGAATGGAAGAATTCTCTTTAACCGTTAAGAATAATGAATAATGAATAATTTACGCATGATATAATCTGTATAACTCAATGAGCACGCACTGGAGGAGAACCAATGCACCATAGTGGTGGTCTAGAGTTATCTGGACACACACCAATAATTACGGGAGTGAACTGCCACCTAGTCTAGTCTCTCAGGCAGTTATGGGAGTGAACTTCCACCTAGTTGAGTTAACTAGTCAACTAGTCTTCAGTTAACTGACTGAACAAAGAGTAGTGAGGAGTTAAATCAGGGAATCAAGGGTAATGTGCTATTCTGGTGATGATACCAAGGAAAGTTTGAATTATCATGATGATGATCCCAATGTTGCATGGTGACAAAAACAATGCAGAATCTAAACTCAACTCAACTAGTCAAACTGAAATGTCAATTGAAAGAGAATATTCTCTAGGTGGAATATTCTCACCTAAAATATAGGAGACTGTATATTTACTAATTATGACTAATAAACAAGGAAAAATAAATCCTAGGTGTGTGTGAAGTAACTCCAACACCCCCCATGAACATCACTATGGTGAAAATAAAGAATGGGTCCCGGCAATGAGGGCATG
>SNQJ01S0150092.1:4731-14814 GCA_010110895.2 Picea sitchensis | reverse complement strand
CAACGTTTTGTCTTTTGAGCAATTGAATGGTGATTTAGGCATAAGTTAATTGAGGTGTTGGTTTATTACATTGAATGCCTCATCATTTTAATAATTATTGATGAAGTGACATGATCTTTATTGTTATTGATAAACATTGACTCTGTCAATATTTATATTCAAATTGCTTATATTGAATACCAGATAGTCGTTGATATACATGAAGTACTAACCAAAGCCTGCATATATCAGTTTATTGTTGCTTTGTTCTCGGGCAAGGATTCTACTTGGTTATCTTTGTTGGCTATAAGCCAGGCTATCTGTTTTGGTGGTGATCTGTGAAGGGGGAAACTTGTCATTGTCTGATTATCCTTTAGCCTCTTCAAAGCCCCAGGTCACTGGGGACGTCTCCCCTGGGCTTCACCTCCCTAAAGAGAGAGAACCATCCCATCGTGGTGACATTGGGTGGGATAGGTTCCTGTTACGCCAGTTTGGCTTTCTACTTTATAGCCTTTCTTCCTAGCTACAAACTGTGCGATAACAGGCCCCACCATCGATCAATGCTATAACTCTCCGTCCTTGCAAAATGCCTCTGATCTTGAAGGTATAATACTTGGGGACTCCTGAAATTGTGGCAATGTTCACTCTCTTGAGACCCTCCTGCATCTGCGTTTCCTCTGGAACCTAAAGATGTGTCGGTTTTACCTCACCACTACTTTGTCCATTATCCCGTGCGTGATCTATCTCATCCTCACCATCCTCCTCATCGGAAAACACCTCTATGTAATGTACTTTCCCTTTGCCCATACATTGATGACTCGACTCCCAAGGTTCTTTGCAACTAAAGAAAAGCTTCTTCCTTCATAGTTCCCTCCTAGTCTCTTCATCTATCTTGTCCTTCCTTGTCCATGGCTTTTGGATAGGCTTTGTCTCTTTACTCTTCTGTGGAATGAAGGGTTTCACTGGTGCCTTCTTGGGGACTGCGTCCTCCATGTTGTGGGTCCTCATGATGGCGTCCTATAGATTGGTTGGCCTAAAGGCCTTCACCCACCCTCCTAAGGGTTTGGCTAAGCCATCATTGAATAGCATCACCAACCTTTGCTCAGAGATGTCTATCACCATGACCACCATCCTCTGGAACTTTGTGATTTGTGCCTCTGGTTTGCCCGTCTATCTCAACTGCGCCAACTCCCTGAAGTGGATCTCAGGATCCTTCTTGTCAAACCCGTCCATCAACCTCTAGGTGAAGTCCACATATGATGTGATGCTGGCATGCCCTAAAGTCATTAGCCCATGGTTCCACCACTCATGACCTTCTCCATCCAAGTGTAGGGTAGCAAACTTAATTGCCTCTGCCTCTGTCATCGGGTTAAGTTGGAAACAAGTGTCCAACTTATGTACCCAAGCTCTAGCTGTGCTCTTGGTAGATTTGTTAAAAGATGGGATAAACAACTTCCCCACCTTGCGCATAAGATCATACTTCTGCTGGTTCTGTGCTATCTTAGGCCTGTTCCTGTACTTGATGTTGTAGTAGTCTTGGTAAGACATGGCTGCTTGGATCTCTTCCCCTAATGCCTGATACTCCCAGAAATAAATGGTAAAATCATCATCCTGACCCTGCTGCCCCTGTGCTCCTGTAGGCTGCTCCTCAAGGAATGGTGGCAATAATGGCCTAGGCGTCCTCCTGCTCCAAGGAATGGTGGCAATAATGGCCTAGGCGTCCTCCTGCTCATTGTCTGTGGATCTTTCTGTGTTGAAATATGGGTATTGCTACTCCTTACATGACTCCCATTGGGACCCCGCGACATCAGCTTGTAGGATAGGCTTAGCAGCCTGGAAGTAAGGCTTAAACTGGCGTAATGTGATTTCCCCACCCACTGTCTTCTCGATGGGAGCTCTTTCTATTCGTGGTGGCTAATCCCAAGGGAGAAATCCCTAGTAATCTGGGTTACTGAAAGGAAAAGGATCGTGGTGTAAGGCTTCCAAAGTTTAAGGTAAGTTTTCCCTTCACATATTATCGCCAAAAGGATAGTCAAAGAAGCGATGTTTCACCTAGTATAATACGTTTATGGTAGACAGCGCAAATGAAACCAAATGTGCATACAATGATTATAAATTCTCAAAAATATCAATGACTATCTTAAAATGTACATATGAGCAATAATGAGCAAAGTAATTATTTACTAAGTCAATGATTGCAATTAAAGCTAACACTTATAATATCACTTCCTCAATAAATAAATACAAAGTGATACTGGTATTCAATGTATAAAATCATTTCCTTTATTATATCACAATGCACAATGTACCATACACTAATATTGTTGTCAAGGCTACTCATGCAAATTAAGGGTGATCGCCACCTTAGTTCTAGGTTAGTTTTGTGGAGGCAAAGGTGTGGACGCTTTGCAAATTAAGTCAATGAAAGCAATCTATACCTCAATGCCAAATCAAAGGGTGACAATACCACAACGCTTTAAGCCAAACAAGAGTTCAAACAGTGCATGACGTCACCTTTAGGATTGGTTAGGTTAGCTAGACAACAGCGAACGTTTTGCTTTTAAGCCAATGAAATTGCTCAACACTTATATGTTTATCAATGTAATTTAATTCCAGCCGCAAGTTTTAGACCAAACTAAAGTTCAAATAGGGCAAGACGCCATCAACAATTAGGGTTAGTTTAAATGCTAGGGTTAGTTAGAGTTTCAAATTAAGAGAGTTTGAAAGATTGTTTAAGAACAAAAACCTCAACGCTTTAGGATTAGAATTAGCTCAGGGTTAATGGAGTCAAAGAGAGAGGCTAAAGGCTTGAAGGACTTAAACCTAAGGATCTAGAGAGTTAGGTTTGATGGTGTCGCAATGGCAGGGCCACCAAATCAAAATCCTAAGAAGAGAAGGCTTATTTTAGGTGTAGCTAAAGCTAGGCTCATGCTCCTCCCTCTTTCCTTAAGACTCTTTTGGCAAAACGACTAGCTATAAAACATGTAAATCTATGGTCAAAAGTGTTGCTTGGGACAAGGCTTTTCAAAACCCTTTAAGTAAACCCTAGGTGTAAAACTCAATTAGGCCTAGGGATCTTCCTCTTGTTCAATCTATGTTTCAAGCCAACTCAAGAAAAAGAGTGGAACCAGTGTAGCAAATGGCTAGGCTAGGTTCTTCTTAATCAAATGGCTAACTTTTATCATGGGGACATGAAGCACTGATTCCATTTCAGGTGCTTTTACTCCTAGGGTTTCAATGATTAGCAAAATATTAACAATGTAACCATAAAGCAAGATATTCTACCTACAACCATTCAATAAAGAAGTTTTGCATGCAAAATATACTTACAAATCAAATGAAGAGCCAAATCAAACCCTAGTCAGAACACCTTCCAATGATAAACACCATGTGTATGCTAAAAGTGATAACTCTTCCAATAGTAGCTACCACCTGCTAAAAAATAACCAAGACAAGAGCTTAAGAAGTATCTCTCACAAGAGAGTAAGTTGTGTTATCTTAAAATGAGGCTCAACGCCCTCAATTTATATCATCCAAAGGACCTTTAATTAACAAAATAGGTCATAAAAACAACCACAAGGTTGACTTAACAATATTTCTTACTATTTGTCACATTAAATGCTAAAAATGTCAAAATAGAGCTAAAAAGGGAGACGCCGGGCCCCTCTAAGGGAGACGTTGACCCTTTCAGGGAATAATCAACATCCAAGGAGAAAACGCTAAATCTCCGGCTCTCTTCGCGAATCCCCGCTACACGCAAGCAAACAAGCCTAACACACCGCCATTCGCCTCCTAAAACGTCCAACTCGTCTCGTGGCGCCCTTGCTCCATCAAAGCTAATATCCTATCTCGTAGGTGATCCCTAGGTCAAATTTTTGCCACAGTGTCCTGGTGAGGGTTGTCCTTCTGTCTTCTTCATGCAGTGGCTCATCATGACGCTGTTCCTGCCTCGCCATCCCAACAACCATCCGATGGGCTCCTCAACCCCATGGAAGTCCAAACTAATCATATCCCCAAGTGTACCGGGCCTCGTACCGGCTCCACCGGTATGGTTCTCATTAATAAAGACTACTCCATGGGCTCATTAGTCCTAGATATCATAGCAATGTAAATCATATATTTCATTATTAAAGTTATCAAATATATGTATGAAACCTCAACATATCATCTTACAGCTCAAAGATATTACACAGACTATACAAAGCTAAGGAAACCAACAAACAACCTATTGGGCTAATACCTACAAGAGATGGAAGCCTAGAAGATCATTCAAGCCATGGTATATAAGTGATATGGTTTTCTAGGGATGTCCAATCATAGTAAAACCAAGGGCGTGTCGCCCTGCGGGTGCCTTGTAGGAGTATTATCGCACTGGTCCATGGATGCATTTTCCAAGCCCTTTTATTGCCCCCATTTTCTCTATTGCTTTTCTTCTTTTTACTCTGCTAACCGACTTAAGAGACACCTTGGCTTGCATGAGTCGACAATAAGCACTCCACTGTATCTTCGCTAAATGATAAGGTCGGCTCGCGGATGAGACCTCTTCATGCAACCAAAGGTCAACGCTCGCTTGGTGACCGACATGCAATGTCATAATCAAGTAAATACCTATGAACATAATGGTCGGCCAGGATGAGACCTCCCATCCCTCTGGTTAGGTCTTTACTTTTTATTATTATTTTCTTAGGGTCCCTTTTAGTTTCTTATCTAGGTTTCTTTTATTGCCTCCTCGGGATCCCCCTCGCTAAGCATCTATAGGTTTTATTTCCCATGGCTTTATCTTTTGAATACCACCGCTTACCGCCTTTAGCCCCTCTTCCCACAAGACAAGATAACCCTCAAAGGTCATCCCCATTGCCAAACTAGGGGAATGGGATGGATGAGCGGGTGGCAGATAAGATGATAAGATGGGATGATCGCATGGTTTCAAGAAATCCCCTTTGGTATAACTAAGACCCATGAATATCGCCTGTTGTTACTTCCAATCAATTCCGCCCCAACAATGGTCAAGGGGATTAGTATAAGATCCAAGGCCTATCCAAATGAAAGGAACCTAATGTATATAAGAAGGTTATAACAATCAAATATGACACATACTATGATAACTCGGACCAATTACCACATGGAACAAAAACTCTTTCTGATACAGGACCAAACCAAAGGTGATGGATGCCACTGTGCTGACAAGACGAGTCTGATAAAAAGAAGAAAGATGGGCCCTCCAGGCCATGCTCAAGTCAATCCCGCCTCTACTCCATGTCTAGGACCATGTGGGTTCGGAGACATGATCTCCTAGCAGTCCCTAGATATCGGGATAATGTGACCTCCATGGTTTTGATTCGCTTGGTTGCTGGTAATTAATTGTGTCAAGAGTTGTGCCAATTGTTGTTACCCATTGCCTAAACCCTCCAAGATTTGTAAGGTCCTGTCCTCATTATTGTCCCCCATATTTTCTACTTCTTCCCTCTCGATGACTGACATCCTGAAGGTTGTCCTCCACTTGGTAGTTCTAGGGTGATAGTTTCTTTCCTTTAGGTATCAATACCTCATGCAATCACAGTCGGGTAAGATCACCAACTTTGATACCAATGTAATATCCCCATGTGTGCTAGGCTAGGATATTAATGCTTTGCTGTTCAAGTTATGTTATTTCTGGTTGTGTGATTTCGTCAAACAATTTGCATTGCATATGTTTCCATGCCAAAACTTAGTTGATAATCCTTCACAATAGTTTGCATGTGACTTAACAAAATACTGTCAAACACACGTAAGTATTCCAAGTACACATGAAATAAAAAAGACGTCATGGCATTTTTATTATGGATGGAACCCAATCACAACAACAATACAAATCTTCTATTGGCTGCTATGGCAGCTGCAATACATCTATAAAACACACAATAAGCAAACTCAAAATTTGGAAATGATGCCACGACCCCTTCTAGTAGATAAACCCTCTGAGAAAACCCTTGCTAAAATAACTCGACCCCTCCAAGTGCCTCACAGCTCCTCCTAGCCACACAGCCCTGCCAAAAGAGGGCTCTCACCTGGGTGTAAAATCCCCACGACCGCCTATCCCTCACTCTAATTCTTCACCCCTTCAATATGGGTGGATCGCCCCCCTCGAAATGCTTCTAGCGGCCTTCCAAGAGCTCTCAATCCCTCACAAGCCCTCACGGCTTGCCTTCCAAACCCTCACGACTTGCTAAAGAAGAGTTGCGGCCTCCTCAAAACCCACGATCCAGCAAATGGTGAAGCCGTCCCCCTCTAGAAACCATACAGTCCTCTCAAGCAAGTCGTTATTCCTCCAAACTGAAGTAGAAACAAAAAATGAAGCTCCAATGAAGACCCGGAATGGATCCTCCTCCTTGTCTAGCTAGGGTGGATATTGCACCACCAAAACCAAACCACAATGGAAGGGTTTTGCCAAAACCCCAACAAAAACTTGGCTCACAAGAGCACTCCAAACAAGAGATCAATCCAAAACATAATGAGAATGTGAAGGGCTACCCCTCCTTTTATTCTTCTCCTATGCCTTTCTAGAACTTTTCCCTTTCTAGAACTTTTCCCTTTGACTTAATCCACATGACCCTTATTCCCCTTTTAATTTTCACTTAAAGATTAAAGTCACTTTTTACTAATGTTTAAGTGACTATTAATCTAAAAGTTACTTTATTACTTTTCACTTAAATGTCACTTTAAAAATATAACACCTCCTAGCTAAGTGACATCAATTAAATCCCCTAACTCCCTTTTCTTTACTGACTACAGTCTACGGGAGTCATATAGGCTACTAGGTCATCCTCCCATCCTGATCACATTCAATATGGCTGTATGGATTCGACCTGGATCCCAGATACCATCAGCACTGGTTCTATATTTGGCCACCTGGGGAAATGAATCTGGCAAGTTGATTTCTTCAGCACAGGAGTGTTTACGAAGTTCATTAAATGTAGATTTGGTGATGGTGTTTTCTATGAGTTCACATTTGATTTTTCTTTTTTTTGTCATTCAATACCTCCTATTTTCTGGTTCCTATTGCATCTTGGTCTATAGATTTTGACTGAATTAATCACGATATCTTAGTATTCTATGTATCTTACATATAACTTCCTTGTTGCTTATTTTACAGTGTTACACCCATCTGCAAGCTCTCATTTTTTCTAATCCAAGCATAATTATAGCATAGTTTGTCACTCTCTGAAATAGAGTATCACGATGTAAATTGATGTGTTACATATTATTAAAAGCATGCCGAGACAAATCAGGAGCATACCATCAAAAGTGTGATGACTGAAGTTGTGATGCTGTTTTTATACAGAGGGGTTGCTCCTGGTGTTGTAGACAATGAGTTTTTTGGAAGGCATACTCTACAGCATCTGATGCGCATGACTCGCACCTGGGATTCAACCATGTCCATGTTACCAAAAGGTGGTGAGACAATTTGGGGTAATATAGACTGGGCACCGGAAGAAGGATATCAATGCAATACTAAGGACAAACATCAGGAGGTACACGATGAAAGGAATTTGAGTACGGGAGAACTAAGCTCTCAAAGGGAACCTGGAACACATATTGGAAGGATTATTTCATTTGGGAAGGATGCAGCACAACTGCCTTCATCCAAGCTAGTCATGAGAGATTACAAGGTAATGTTTTTCATGTGTCACATACTAGCCATAGGTGTTTAATGATAATCCATGAATTTTGGGAAGATGTTTCATCCATTTCTCTAACACTTCTGTGAACTTTAACAATTCAAGGAAATATTTGCTAGATGGTTATCTCCCATTATAATGAACTCCTTGTTAATTTTAGATTGTATGTCTGAGAGTGTATTTATATAACCCCGGGCTTCAAATTTAGTTATGCAACTATTTATACACTTGTTTTGCAATTTTATAGTTCTTTCCTAATTTTCGGCATGTCTAGTTTAATTACTTTAATTACTGCAGCTTCTTAATTATGTCATGTATAGTTATTGCAGCAGTTTCATTTTCTCCTTAATGGATTTGTACACAGAATTTTTTTTGCACTGCATAGGACTTTTTTTTCTGCATTATATCTTAAACATATCTTATTACTGTATGAGAGAACTTTTCCGTACTTTCCATAATGTCATGTATTCTTTCCATGTTGTCAGTTAGCATACAATTGATGTGCTCTTGTAAGTTGTAACTGGTGTTTTCACCTGAAAATTCCTTTCTACAAAAGTCAAGGATCATGGAAAGCAAGGGGGTGCAGAGCCAATGTCACCTCACTTCAAGTCTGTGTTGCTTTGGGTTGGTACTTTCCCAACCATGGGGACTTCCTTAAA
Organism: Picea sitchensis; assembly: GCA_010110895.2. Lineage (NCBI taxonomy): Eukaryota > Viridiplantae > Streptophyta > Pinopsida > Pinales > Pinaceae > Picea > Picea sitchensis. The sequence goes on along the minus strand of SNQJ01S0150092.1, from coordinate 6,518 downwards.
TAGTCTAAGGTATTAACCACAAGTCAGTGAGAGTAAGTACAACCTCAAACTAATAGTAATACACTGCTGTCCTGTGAAAACCAGCAAACAAAAAACCAGACAGCAAACTAATGGGCACAGAAAATGAATAAAATTATTTTAAGTATTTAAATCAATCTGAAGGGAAAAATACTTGTCTGTTCTGTGCTAAACTATTGCAGGAGAACAAGCTGTCAACATAGAGAAAATGACTCAAACTGCTGGAAAATTGCTGAAATCAATGCAACAAATACTCACTAAAGGTGGGCATGCAATCAATGCAACTAAAATGAAAAAACCGTTAATTACTATGTAAAAACAGCGATGAACAGCAAGCTGTTATTTGCTGTTTCTATACAGGAAAACACTAATTAAATGCTGTTTTTGGGTTTTAAATATTTTCCAGTGCACACAAATCAAGGAGGGAGTAGACATCCTTCCTGTTTCTGCAAAAAGGGTAAAAGCCCAGAAAAATCAGCTTGCTGTCTTTTGACAGAAAATTAAAGGCAATGAAAATGAAGCATCTAATCTATATGACATATATGCTAGATGTTAAATTTTCTAGACTACAGTGAACAGAGTCCAGACTTGACACAAAGAATTCTTGGAAAAGAACTAGATAGCTGAACACTGAAAGCCACTCAAAACTGCAACTCTAATACTGCAACTCTAATAATGCTATAATCTATAAACATGCACTGCTGAAAATATATAACAGAAACTCAGTAGATGGACTGTCGAAGCCTGTTACTGCTTTCTTATTAATTCTGAACTGAAATCTGTTACAGGGAAAACGACAAATTAATTGACTGCTCGCTGTAGAACTGAATGAATTAAACCTATATCCCTGCCTTCTCCTTTATAGACTAGAAGGTACAATGAATCTGGACTCATGTACAACAGCACCCCAATTGAAGGTTTTAACTCCAAATTCTAGTGCGCCTTTCTTGCATGGATAGATGAGCCAAGTAAAGTGTGCCTCCACTGGAGATGATCTGAGGCATGCAAGCATGCATCATTTTAGAGGTCTGTGCCCTTAACTGGACTGCATGCACCTTATCTAACTGAACTTAGACTTTAAGTCAAAATTAGAAAACTGCTAGAATAAAACTGAACTAACACATGCCAACTGTTGAGGATAACATGCAAACAGTTGAGGATAGATTGCTGGAAATAGAACTACAATCAGTCCAACATAATCTAATGTGCCATACTGTTGAATCTAGAAGAGAGGAAGTGTGCCCTCACTGTCCATTTCGAACTGCTGTAACTGAAGTGCCCAGATCTGTTAACAAGTGCGCCCAAGACTGCCATTTGTGCGCCTAAGTTGTAGAAGACTATACAAGGTGCAATCTAACACTCTCTTACCAAGGAAAGTGTTCTCCACCAATCCAAATCTCTCTCTGAACATTTCAAACTTCCCCTTTGCCAGGGGCCTAGTTAAGAGATTTGCAGCATGATAATCTGTCTGAATATACTCTAGAACAACTGCTCCCTTCTGAAACCTGTCCTTGAGAAAATGTTGCCTGATGTCAAAATGCTTGGAGCATGTTATGAACATAAATATACATAGAAATAGATATTCATAACATAATAATTAATTAATAAATAATAATTATTAATAATGAAATGGACATGACTATTGGTTAAGGGCACCCCTGCGTGGGTATATAAACGAGCCCTCATTCTCAATTGTAATCATCTTATCATATCTTATCTTATCTATTCATTTATTATTTACAGTCCTATATGGATTACTTTGTTATATT
>SNQJ01S0150091.1:0-20631 GCA_010110895.2 Picea sitchensis | reverse complement strand
TAGTTTCTATGCATGAATCTTAATAGGAATGTTGCTTTCAATTATTTTCTATTTTATAGATTGGGTTTTGGGGATCAATTGAGAGTGATGTGAGGGGGAGGGGAGGGGCCATATGAGCTTCCACCTTCACATGGTTGGCCTTGCTCAGTAGAGGATAAATTATTCTTGAAACCAAGAGAATCTCTTTCATTTTTATACCATCATGATCGTATAAGATTTCATCAATATTGTTGTCACAGTATTGCATCAACGAAGTTTCAATGAATGTGTTTGTAATTTCTATAGAATTTTTTTTGAAACCCTAATTTTCTTTCAAAGTACACAATTTGGTTGAGGCAAGTTTTAAGTTTGCATCAGTATTTCTTCATTTTTCTTTTAGGTTCTACATTAATGTATATACAATGTATCCGTGTCATAGCTGTACTGATGAAAAATCCCTCTTTTTCGCTAATTTCTTAATCAACTCCATAAAAATACACCCTTGCAGTACTAGATGCTGGGACATGTGTATTGTCGAATGAATTTTACAAGGAACAAGGAACAAGGAACAAGGAACGAAAATTTTACGAGGACTAGACACTGGCAACAACGACCTATGAATGGAGCCAACGTTGAAATTATTTGAAACAATTTCTGCATGCACTAAAATTTGTTATGGATAGACTATTCACATGCCTTAATGATATGGGAGGGTTTTTGGACTCAAATTTGACTAACACACCCACTTTATTCCATCATCAATTCATCATGTAAACCATAAACCCTAATATTCTTTCAAAGTACACAATTTGGTTGACGCAAGTTTTAAGTTTTCGTCAGTCTTTCTTCATTTTTCTTTCAGGTTATACATTAATGTATATACAATGTATCTGTGTCATAGTTGTGATGAAAAATCCCTCTTTTTCGTTCATTGCTTAATCAACACCATAAAAATTCTAGAGGAGGGTAACAATAACATGTGAATGGGGCCAACGTTGAAAGTTTTTCAAACTGTATCTGTATGCATTGCAATTTGACATGGATAGACTATTCACATGCCTTAACGATATGGGAGGGTTTATGGACTCACATTTCACTCACACACCCACTTTATTCCATCATCATATCATCATGGAAATCATAAACCCTATTTTTCATATGTTCTAGTAGATATGTTAATGATTCCAAATTTCATATTTGTATTTGACTCAAGGTCTAGCTAGCTTGCAAAGTATAAAATTTTAAATTCAAGTTGATAAACCAAATATGAAATGAATCCAAGCATCATTTGATATCGTCGCAAGAGAGACAAATGTAAATAATCTTGCGATGAATTAGCTATACTATCGACGGAAAAATCGTCGATAATATAGCTAATTCGTCGCAAGAATATTGTGTCTAATTTGAATGGTGTTACATGGTTTGCAAGGAGTGTAGGGATTATATTATGGTGAAATGTAGTGTATTATATAAGAACAATTTCTATGCCAAACCTCAAAATGGATAGTACCATATCTTGTTCATAAGACAAACATTCTTTGTATGTTTCCTTTGTGGTGGCTCAAGCCCTCAGTACACATGATGCATAACAATGAAATGAAACAATTTGAATATTGAATGATAGTGTTATGTCACCCATGGTTAATGAAATAACTGAAGGGACCTTTGAATCTTCTTAGCATTGAGATTCGTCACATAGTCCTTGAAAAAAGACAAAAGACTTATGTAGAGGATATTAATTGGTCTTTGTGTGGGACATTTTATGCCATTAGTATGTTTTGTACAAAAATAATGGATATTGGGGACTACGCCATGGTCAAGGAACAAGGAACAAGGAACAAGGAACAAGGAATGAGGAACTAGGAACACAGAACAAGGAACAAGGAACGGAAACTGTACTAGGACTAGACACCGACAACAGTGACCTGTGAATGGGGCCATCGTTGAAATTTTTTCAAGCAGTTACTGTATGCACTGAAATTTTTCATGCATAGACTATTCACATACCTTAATGATATGGGAGGGTTTCTGGACTCAAATTTTACTGACACACCTACTTTCTTCCATCATCAATTCATCATGTAAACCATAAACCCTAATTTTCTTTCAAAGTACACAATTTGGTTGATGCAAGTTTTAAGTTTTCGTCAGTATTTCTTCATTTTTATTTCAGGTTCTACATTAATGTGTATAAAATGTATATGTGTGATAGTTGCGATGAAAAATCCCTCCTTTTTGTTGATTTCTTAATCAAGACCATAAAAATACTAGAGGTGAGTAACAGTGACATGTGAATGGGGCCAACGTTGAAATTTTTTCAAATTGTATCTGTATGCATTGCAGTTTGACGTGGATAGACTATTCACATGCCTTAGAAATATGGGAGGGTTTCGAGACTCAAATTTCACTCACACACCCACTTTATTCGATCATCATATCATCATGGAAACCATAAACCCTATTTTTCATACGTTTTAGTAGATATGTTAATGATTCCAAATTTCACATTTTTATTTGACTCAAGGTCCAACTAGCTTGCAAAGTATCAAATTTTAATTTCAAGTTGATAAAATAAATATGAAATGAATCCAAGCATCATTTGATATTGTCGTAAGAGAGACAAATGTAAATAATCTTGCGATGAATTAGCTATACTATCGACAAAAAAAGTTTGTCGATAGTATAGCTAATTTGTCGCAAGAATATTGTGTCTAATTTGAATGGTGTTTCATGGTTTGCAAAGAGAGTAGGGATTATATTATGGTGCAATGTATTGTATTCTATAAGAACAATCTCTATTCCAAACCTCAAAATGGATAGTACCATATCTTGTTCGTAAGAAAAATATTCTTTGTATGTTTCCTTTGTGGTGGCTCAAGCCCTCAGTACACATGATGCTTGACAATGAAATGTAACAATTTGACTATTGAATGATAATGTTATGTCACCCATGGTTAAGGAAATAAATTAAGGTTCTTAGGTCCTATTTGAATCTTCTTAGAATTGAAATTCGTTACATAGTCCTTGAAAAAAGACAAAAGACTTATGTAGCATATATTAATTTGGTCTTTGTGTGGGACATTTTATGCCATTAGTATGTTTTATACAAAAATTATGGATCTTGGGGACTACACCATGGTCAAGGAACGAGGAAAAAGGAACAAGGAACAAGGAATGAGGAACGAGGAACAAAAAACAAGGAACAAGGAACAAGGAACGAGGAATGAGTAACACAGAACAAGGAACAAGGAACAAAAATTGTACTAGGACTAGACACCGACAACAATGACCTATGAATGGGGCCAACGTTGAAAGTTTTTCAAACAATTTCTATATGCACTGAAATTTGTCATGTTTAGACAATTCACATGCCTTAACGATATGGGTGTGTTTCTGGACTCAAATTTGACTGACACACCCACTTTCTTCCATCATAAATTCATCATGTAAACAATAAACCCTAATTGTCTTTCAAAGTACACAATTTGGTTGACGCAATTTTTAAGTTTTCGTCAGTATTTCTTAATTTTTCTTTCAGGTTCTACATTAATGTATATACAATGTATCTGTGTCATAGTTTTGATGAAAAATCCCTCTTTTTCATTGATTTCTTAATCAACGCCATAAAAATACTAGAGACGGGCAACACTTGTTGAAGGAAAATCTCCCTGCGGATAGGTAGATCTCCTAAAAGAGATAGACTCTTAAATCTAAGAAAGAAAGTTCTTATCATGGTCACTGACTTCCTTTTAGGCCTACACAAACTAATGCATGAAGAGGAAGGAGGAAATATGTACCTTTTATTAGTGTTTGTCCCTACACGCTCCGAGTTGAACTTCGATCTTGAGCTCCTTGATAAGCCCTGTAAACAAACAAAGTACAACCACTTCCTATTCTATTGAGATTAGTTCAAAGTAGACCTATCTACTTAGAGACAAATTCATATAATGCCAAACACAAATTAGAAATAAACAGGCCAAGCATATTACATTAATGAGGACAAAACGCTACTTACAGCCATAGATGGAATGTAGCAGTTTCGTCAAGTTCTCCTTGCCTAACCCTCGCTCAAAAGCTCCACAATAAAAATGACGATAGCTTCGCTGATTAGATTCCACTTCACTGTGTATCACTTATGAGATCATAAGTTTGGTATGATTCTCCTCCCAGCTCCCTTTTCACCATGAGAAAGCTTGCTTATATAGCCTTGGAGAGACTCAACAACTTGAGATATCTTTGGGGTGAGTTGAGGATTTTCCTCCTTCAGTTAGGGATCTACCCTAAGATCATGGATTGATTGAGGATTCGAATCCAACTACCTTCTAAGAGTGAAAATATCCTTCCCCCATTCTTCTCAACAAATCAACTATTGCCCAGAATAGGTAGCACTCCCTCAAAAGGGCACTCAGAGCCTTATAACGCTCCCTAGTAATGTATAGGGGAGCGCCAGGACTCCTGAGGGTAGGATCACTCTTGAAAAAGAAGAAATTAGTGTTATAATGCTCCCTGATAGCTTATAGGGGGGCGCTAGCACTCCTAAGAGAGGTATAGGGGAGCGCTCCCCTCCAAAAACTCAGTTTTTTGGGTGCTTTCAGATGGCAAGAGGTTCATAAGCCTGTTGACTCATTTCTCTTCTTCCAAATCAAATGTTTGAGGTGTTTTAAGTGTCCTTCTCATGTCATTATAGGCATGACATAGGCATCATGGCAGTATGATTTCTTTGACACTTACGACACTTGTGAACAAAATGCGACACTTGCGACACTTGTAATGACGACACTTGCGACACTATCGAAGTGAGTAATTTCGATGTGTAACAGATTGACCCCCAAAGTATGAAGTTAGAAGATGAGAACTGATAACTGAAATGCTTTGTAGACTTTCAAGAAAGGGTATAGACGCAGAGGACCTAACATAAGCTGCACACAAACATCCAACAAATATCATGACATGTTTCAAACCCAAGGCAGGCATACCTATGCTTGGGTGATAAAGACTTGCAAGGTATGGCCGCCGTAAAATACACTGTGGATCCATAATTATATTGATAAAAAGGTATAGCCACTAAAAATACACTATGGATCTATACTCCCATGACCTGAACTGATCGTAGCCATGAAGAATACACAGTGGATATACGAGATGACAAGACATAGCCATGACCAATACAAAGTGGATCTATGTAACAATATATGTGTCATTATTCAAAAGAAAATCCATCGTAACCTGGGAAAATCACATATCAAAGTGATCACTCAACCCATGGTCTTCTTACCGATATCGATGTAGTATGAAGCTAACCATGTGAATAGATGTCTTGATGTTGAAAATGGCAGAAACCACTTGATTACCAGTCAATGATGTAAACCATTAACAAGCGCGAGGGAGATCACCATTAATGTCAATGATTCCCAAGGTACTCTAGTACATTCCAATGAATGTGAATGGATGATCTGAAGTCGAACATCCATGGAATCATCCAATCAGAGGTCAATGATGTAAACCCACTGTTGGATGTGAGGAGGCCCACCATTGAGGCATGCAGGGTCCAAAGTACTAATTGGTTTCTAAGTCTAGTCCCTAGATAATGTGTTGAAGTCGATAGGAATAGACTCGTCGAAGGAGGGCCTTGATGTATCCCCCATCAACAACACAAAATGGGCATAGAGATGTAATTGATAGATCAAATGAACATGGACTAACATGGGTATTGAGACAAGATATTTGTGGCGGCTGACTCTCGAGGTGGATACTTCCCTTGAACACTGAGGCACGATAGCAGAAACATGACATGGACCAAAACTTGATGATGCAGAGGATGCTGTGACTTACATCAGGTGACCCAGAGGAGTGAAAGAAACTCAAAGGATTGGCTCATTGCAGAGGTTCAGTGGATTATAATGCATGCAAAAGACAAAGTGCCATGTTCAAGGGCGACTCTAAGAGTTACTTGGTAATGTTCTCAAAAAACCGCTTGGCTTGGTTCTTTCAATTTTTTCCCCCATCCAGATAGACGAGTACCTCTTTTTAATTTAATGAGCTCGAGGAGGATAACACATGCTCGATAAAACTCACCTTTGGTAAGTTCCTCTTCCTTTGTTTAACGAACTGGAAGAAGTAAGGGTTCGGTCCCGTATGGGCCTGTCAATGTTTTGTTTAGCGAGTCCAAAGACAGAAAACTCGAAGGTTTTTCATGATTATAGAGTTTGGAAAAACACTTAAAAGAGAACTCTCTCAGTTCCTTTTTCGTAAAGTAGTCTAACGAGACCAAAAAAGAGATAAACTATCACTCAATAGACATTTTCTTCAAATACTTTAATGAGCGTGAAGAGAACAAGGTGCTCGACAATCTTTTCATCTTTAGAGAGTCTGAAAAGAACTTAAAGATGACTCCAATGTTGTCCTTTTTCGTAATGTTAGTCTTGCGAGGCTGAAAAAGAGATAAATTATCACTCGAAAGACGCCCTTTCAAACCGTTTAACACGTGGGAAAGAAAGAAAGATGACTCGGAAATCTTTTCATGTTTAGAGAGTCTAAAAAGAGCTTAAAGGAGACTCCAGGGGGTTCCTTTTTCGTGTATCCATACAGGTCCGAAAAAGAGCTAAAAGTTTACCCGGATTCATTATCATGTATTTACGAGCATGAGAAAGAACAAAGACTAAGCTCGGTACGCCCCCAGCTTGAAAGCTAGTGGCTTAACTCCAGAATGATCATAAAAGGTTGGAGACATGCCCTCCAAGCTTCAATTCATTCACCGACTTTGAGATGGTCATCAATTTCTCAAGTAGATGAGAAAAAAGGAGACAGGTGGATGAAAGGAAGGTTCAAGAGAGGTGACTGTTTCATTTTTAACGAGATTGACACAGGAAAAGAACTATGCTCAGGGCCTTTGTTTCATTTTTTAACGAGATTTCCACAGAGAAGAGAAACTATGCTCGTGGTTGCTTCTTGATCATGGCTTCCAAGAGAATACTGCTTTGGAAGGATACCATGTCAAGGGACAAAACTCGGTCATGGCCTCTAGGAGATCTTCATTGGATGGAAGATAATCACTCGGGAAGGACCACATGTCGAGGGTTGCGATAGGAGTAAGGAGATCAAGCTCCAATAATCCTACCGAAAAAATCACCATGTCCACTACCGGATCCAAATCGTCGGAAGATGAAATCATGGGAGATGATGAAAAATCAACACCAGGAGGGGAGATAGAGTGTATATCTTCTTGAATCTCTTCACGATGGGGAAGAAAAGAGGATCGATGATGGTTATGATCCCGAGGTAACTTGTTAATACAAAGAATTTTTGGAAGAGATTCATCAAAAGGAAAAAATGGGGAAATGCAGTTGATTGCAGACAACAAGGAACTCAACCATGATTGCATCGAAGAAACGTCAGGCGTCGATAGATGTTGGTCATCTGACGAGGGAGAAGCAGATTGGGTAGAAACGTATGACGTTTTGGCTGGACTAAGTGGCACGGTGTCACCTAGTGCATCGAATTCCAACGGACGAAGTACAATCTGAGGGTCAGATGATTCCAAATATTGATAAGCCACGGTCGAAATCACATCGATGGTGGCAATATGATTGGTAGTCGATGGAAGTGGTGTAGGGAAGGTACCCATGAGGCTAGAATATTCCAGTAAGCCAACACCAACGCTTTCATATGTGATCTTGTGGTCTCCCAAGAAAGGAATATTGTTGGTAGCGAGAACGCGAGCATCGGTCGTGCATAAATCCAATTGATCAACAGTGACAATTTTGCCCTGATGAGGAAATTGGATACATCGGAAAACTGACGAGGCAACGACAGTCATAGCATAAAACCAACTTCTTCCAAGTAACAAGTTGTAATCAAGGGGAGCATTGACCACCTTGACATCAACAGTAACGGTTTTTCCACCCAATTGGATGGGCAGGGACTGTAAAAGCCCATGGGGATGAAAACCTCGCCCATCGAAGGCGCGTAACATCGTTGGGGATTTTTTGAGTGCTGGTGATTTTAAACCTTTCCAACACGCTAAAGACATGACACAAGTCGAGGCTCCCTCATCCAAAATAGTTCAATGGATTTGTTGATTGTGAACAACAACATCATCTTGGAAATAAAGTTGGTGGGAGAGTCGAGATGCATAATTTTCCAGGTTAAACATGATCTGATTGGATGAATCATGATCAACAACGCCAAGAGTGGCCAAGAGCGTTCTATGTTGACTGGGGTAGTGCTGTAGAACTTCTAACGTAGACATAACACATGGTTCTTGAGCCAAATCTTCAACAATGTTGTAGTTCTGGACGACACGTGAACTAGGATTAAAGGTAGCTTTGCGGATAGTGCTCTTAAGAGGGCATAAGATAGAGTCAAACGTGGGTTTCTCAATCTGAAATGGTCCAGACGGAGGATTAACCGAAGGAAGACTAACGAAGGATGACGATGGATCTAGTAAAGTACCGCTACCGTTAGTGTCTTTTCCTTTGTCAGGGTTACCTGGTGTGTCATATGTCTTAGAGAAAGTGGTCAAATTGATCCCAGTAAACATATAAATATGTGCACTCGATGAGGCCTCATCATTGGGATCGCTAGAACTGCCCCTAGTAGAGGGGGTTTGAGAAACCATAGATTGCTGCTGTGTAAAAGGTTGAGTAAGCACATCGGGTTGTGAGTTCCCTTGGAAAATTTTGGCCACTTCATTGCGAAGTGGACAATCCTGAGTGTAGTGATCGTCACCACAAATGATACACGAGAATTTCAGTTTCCATTGTGGTTGCTTTTCGGTAGCAGGTGTTTGATTTTTGGGTTGTTCATTATTATTTTTTGATTTATTCTTTGTCTTCTTCTTACCTCCGGATTGTTGTGAAGGGGCAGATTGAACTGAATTCACCTCAGAGATCTGAGTTTGGGGGGAGGTAGAGGAGGGTGTAGTCTATTTGGAAAAAGATTGAGTTTTGACGGAACCGATAACACCATCCGCATGAGATGAAGATGATGGCTTAGAAGGATCAGTATTAGCTCGAGCAGCATTCAGAAGAAAATCATACAAAGTACCAGATTGGGAATAAACCAAATCTAAGTACTGAGTCTGAGAGATGGCTTGTTCCTCTGTGACTACACCACCCATAGCAACACCGTGAGGGATCGGGGGTAACAATGATTTAGTAAACCATTTCTCCAATAGTATGTCAGGAATGACTGCCTTGATCATCCTTCGTCGTCGCCTCCACTCATGAATATGGTCAGAGATATGCACGGAGTTAGTTTGACGAAGGGAGGTCAAGAGTTCAGTACCTGTCTTGTAGCAGATAGGAAGTTGAAAGTGCGTGAGGAAAGACATGGAAAGGGAATTGAAATCATGAAAAGAAGCACGTGGTAGTTTAATGTACCACTTTGTTGCTGAACTGGTAAGTGTTCGCTGGAAAAGATGCAAATGTATAGATTCATCCATGAGGGAGTTTGATGAACACCACAAATGGAAAGTCATCACATGGTTGTTCAGATCTTTGCAAGGGTTTCCATCAAATTTCAGAATATCAGAAGGAAGTTTAGCTGGAATGACTAACCAAACCGGTGAATGAGAAATAGGATCATTAGTTAACTGAGACAAGTCTGGGAGATCCAGAGTCGCAAGGAAAGGTAGCTATCGGCTAATGTATGAATGATACTGGTGCAGCATAGGAACACCAGTAGGACCATTGACTGGGTTAGGTGGATAGTTGTAACTAGTAGGTCCTCCAACATATGGTTGTTGCTGGCCAGGATAAGAAGGATTCGATGGTGCATGAGAAACATTGGCATAACCCGGTGGGTTCTGAACATTATATGCAAGATACCAGATATATAAAATATGCAGAATAGAAACGAAATGCTAGAAATGACAGAATAACAGTAAAATATCTAGCATAATCTTCACAATACACAGAAATGATATACGAAATAGCAACAGAAATAGCACTTTGAATCAGATAGCAATGTTCACAGGCCTCTTCGAGGGGGCACTTTGAATCCATAGCACACATGCCTCTTCGAGGGGAAACCTCCAACGAAGAAGATCTCTATTACAATAATATCCGCTTAGGTTCTCATACCCCGAATTCTATATTTATACTAAAAAGAAGCATCTAGAGGAAAGATCCTTCTGTAAGCGGAAGCCATTAGGTCTTCTTACATCCTACTTATTCTATTTTGCATTGAAAGGTATTAATATTGACCTTTATTACATCCAATACATTGATATAACTATGTGCTGGTTGGGACCTTAACATGTCCTCCTCCTTAAAACAACCTTGTCCTCATGGAGGTGTGGAACCGGCCGCACGGTAGCCGGTTCCAAGTGGCATCCGGCCGAGTCATATCTTTCCAATCGCACGAAAGCACTTCCTTGATGGTTCTCTCATGTATTTACCCTCCTCGTCCAAAACCGCTCGCTGCCAAATAGAGTTCCTTTAGCTAACCTCGAAGGTTGGTTTGAAGTTGGCACCGGTTCCAATCACCTTCTTCAAAAATGAAACATGAAAAAAAAGGATGCAACTTCGGGAATCGACCGGGTAGAGCTAACTGGTATGCAATTTGTCCCACACGCTTTAGAACCGTAGGCGGCCATATAAAATTTGGGTGCTAGCTTCTGACAATGCCGGCCTTGAGGGAAGTTTTCTTATATGGTTGTAGCCAGACACCCTCGATCCTTCTACAAATTGACACCCGGAAATGCAATCTTGATCCGCTTGTCGCTTCATCTCCGCCTCGGCCATGACCAAGTTCTCTTTAAGGGCACGGAGGATATCCCCAGACCGTAAGTGTTTGGTCGACCGGACCTTCAGGTACCCTAAGTATGAGAGAACTCCATCTGCGGATTCTCGGCCCATACACCGCTCAAAAGGAGTCATGTAGTGGTCGTGATGGTGGCGAAGTGTTGTACCACCATTCACCGAGAGGTAACCATTGAGCCCAATCGGTGTTGTTTTTCTGATGCAAAGCACCTCGCATAGGTTTCCAAACACTTGTTGACGAATTCGCTTGACCATCCGTCTGGGATGATAAGCTGAACAGATGCAATTAGAAAATTTGTAGCTGGGGAAATGCCCGCCAAAATTGCTTTGTGAAAGGTCTCTATTTAAACAATAGAGTTTGGCATGCCATGAAGCTTGAAGACCGATCCATGAAAAGTTGGGCTAAATCGGGATGCGCATGGGTGGTGAAGAGCACAAAATGGCATACTTGGAAAGTCGGTCCACCACCACCATTATCACCGATTTATTCCCCCGATGGTAAGCCCTGTAATAAAATCCATAGATATATCCTTCCAACATTCGTGGGGAATTCAGCTGCTGAGGTGCCCTCGGGATTTGACTGCTTCTCCCTTGTTGCGCTGGTATACCTCACATTCAACAATAAACTTACAGATGTCCTGTTTCAAACCATCCCGCAGTAAAAGGAGCGCTTTAACTCTGCCATATGTTTTGGTGAACCTCGAGTGCCTTACTGTGGGTGTAGCATGAAGCTCAGAGAACTGCGGATTTGAGCTTGATTGCTTCATTTAAATACAAGCTTACCTTTTGTATCGAAGCTCATCATGTAGCCAATAGTACCCTGGGGGAGCTTGCGCTTTGTTCTGCAGTTGCTTAATTAGATTCAAACTTTTGGGGTCTTGCACCATTCCTGGTGCAATCGCCCGGGCCAGTACAATGAAGGAGAGAAAAAGAGGGATCCTGTCTTCATATTTCGACAGCATCCACCACTACATTGTCTTTTCCTTTCCTGTAAATGATCTCATAATCATAGCCAAAGAGCTTAGTGACCCATTTTTTTTCCTCGGGAGGAAATGCTGTTCTAGAAAGTATTTGAGGCTTGATGGTCCGTCTTAATTTGAAAACTTTTCCCCAATAGATAAGGATGCTTATAACTAACCGCATGCGTAATGACCAACATTTCTTTTTCATAGATAGGGTTTCCCAGATTCTTTCGCCAGACAGCTTGTTTGCCTCAGAAGGCCAAAGGTCAATTCTCTTGCATAAGGACAACACCAATTCCTTCCCTCGACAAGCGTCAGATTCCAACACAAATGTCTTTGTGAGGTCTGGGAGATCCAGAACCTGAGTGGTTCACATGGCCATCTTCGAAATTTGAAAAGCTTGATCAACGGGTCAGTCCAAGTGAAGGAGTTCTTTTAAGGAGAGAGTCGCAGGGGTGCCGAATCTTTCCATAGTTCTTGACAAACTTACAATAATAACCCGGTGGAGGCCCAAAATCCAATAATGCACTTTGAGAGAGTCTTAGGGTGCGCCAATCTTGCATGGCTTCAATTCGGTCCACCCCGACTTATCCTGTCTAATAGATGTCCCAAATATTCTACTCGGATGCACCAAAGCACATTTGGACCTGCTTTGAGGAGAAAAAAGTCAGGCCGAAGCTGCAGTAGGTCGAGGACTTGATCCACATGAGTCGATGGTCTTTCCATGTCTTCTTTCTATATATGAGGATATCATCAAAGAAAACTAAGACTAAATGATGAAGAAAAGGATCTAAAGACATGGTTCATGAGGTTCGAAGGTGGAGGGGGCGCTATCAACCCAAAGGGCATGGCTAAAAATTTGTAGTGGCCCCCATGAGTGTGAAAGGTCATCTTATGAATGTCAGCCTGACTCTTTCATGCATCCGGTGATAGCCCGTTTTAAGATCCAGCAGGAAGACTTGGGCACCACCTGGCCATCCAGGAGGTCATCAATGACCGAATGGGAATTTGTCTTTGATGGTGAGTTTATTGAGGGCACGGAAATCGACACATTCGCCAAGAACCTTCTTCTTTAGGACCATGACTAATTCTAGAGTAAGGACTCACTAGACCCGGATGACTCTGGCAGTGAGTTCCTGGACCATTTTTTCACTCTCATTTTTCCGGCAAAGGGGTGGCTATATGGACGAATATTGGGGGAAGGCCTGGGACAAGGGGAATGGAATGATCATGGACGCCAAGGGAAGGGGAAGTCCTTGGGAGTGGAGAATACCGCTTGGTGTTTAGACAAGAGGGCTTGGAGGTCTGGGGCACCGGGGTGGGATCTCTGGGTGGGTTTGAATGGCATGGAGTTGGGCTATGACACCCCAATGACCTTTTTGAGCAATTTCTCCATGATGAGAACCGATGATTTCGTGGAGAACCCGGTGATGCCTTGAAATTTATGTTTGTGGTCACTGGTCAAATTGCATGGTTAAGTTTTGAAAGTCCATGAATGGGACCATATTCTCGAGCCATTCGGCACCCACAATGTCACAACCTCCCATGTCAATATAAACATATGAGATTTGAGGTTGTAGTCACCTATTTGGAGACACACATTTTCACAAATACCTCCACATTTCATGGACCCCATTGGCAATCATCATGATTTGGAAATTATTAACAAGATGGATATAGAAGTGGGTTTCTTAGGCTTTACGCTACATGAATAAAGTTGTGATGCCACCTATCAACCAAGATGATGACTTTTCTCAGGTTTGATATAAACCGATTAGCTTGAGAGTTTGGGGGTCGGTAGTCAGTGAGAGCATTGAGGGAAATGATGGTCTTTCCGCAGAGGGCTCTGAAGGAGGTATTTATTTTAAGTCTCGCGACCTGTGATAGGGAAGTGTCATCATCGCCTTCGTGAATATCCCCGCATTTTCATAAAGAGCTTTTGTTCCTTACATTTGTGGCCCGGGAAATATTTGTCATCACAGCTTATAATGGGAGGCCTTCTTTGAGTTGTCTCTTTCTTCATCCATTTCACCAAATGGGGCTTTTGATTTTAAGGGAGTGGAGGAGTAGTGGGTTTACCGCTTTAGGCTGGAAAAATGAAGGCTTACTTCGCTTTGGGAGGAAACAATTTGTTGTGCTTTGGATTTTTTGGTAGCCCCACCCGCCGCAGGGTCGAAGGAGATGAGGACATGCTGGCCCTAACCTCCCTCCTGAGGCTAATCGAGCAGCACTTCACAAAGAAGGCATCGGGCCATGCCCTCCGCCTCGAAAAGCCGACTAAATGCAAAATTTCATGTAGTCTCTCGACCGCGGCTCGATTAAGCCTAATTTGGTCAACGCACCTAAATGGTTGGTGTTATTTTCAAAGCGTTCATAAAGCTCCACAAAAAATTGGGTCCAAGCAATATATCCTTGACGGGAAGTTTTCCATTGCCACCATTGCCAACGCTCTGGATCTAGATGGAGAAATTCATACCCAGCTTCACAAGTCATCCAGAATGTTGTAGAGGGTGAAATAATGTTCCATTTGTGTGACCTAACCAATGGGTCTAAGCTATCAAATTTAGTTACATCCACCCTGGAAGGTGTATGTCCCTTTAGAAGTGATGTGGTTGAAAGGAATGGGAAATTTTTCCTTCCGCCTTTGAGGTGCATCATCATCAAGAGGAATTTTGAGTTTGGTCCAGAGTGACTGATAGAACATTGATCAGAATGACCAGATCACTGACAATGGAGGCACATAGCACCGAAGTTGTTGCACTTCGTTGTCTCGCAAGCCATGTTGCATGGTGCGTTGAAGCTGACTCTAGTTCTTGGTTACTGCATGGGCCATGATGATGGGTGAGTTTAAAAGGAGTGGAGGGTCAAAAATTTTTGTGAAAATGATATGGATGAAAATGATAAGGAGATGAGATGAATCTAATGGAATAGGTCTCAAATAATGGTGGAAAACCGGTGACCTAAAAGGGTATGGGTCGAAATTTTTGTAAAAATGATATGGATGAAATGATAAGGAGATGAGATGAATCTAATGGATAGGTCTCAAATAAGGGTAAAAAAATTGCATTTTTTTTTTTTTTTTTTTTACAGCTTGTGGAGGTTTGCTTGTCCGAAGAATGTCATAGCTAGTCGGGAATCCCCAATTTTCGAACCAGAGAGTATTTAATTTAACAACCCAAATACAGATAAGGGTAAATAGATCTCACGGCTTAATTTGTTTATGTTTTTTTCCCCTAAGGGTTAGGTATTCAAGGGTTCTGCACACAAGGGTTTGCCTCCCTGGAAGCAGGTGTCGGCTATAATGCGTGGGTCCAACAATAGTAGTACCGGCCCAATATCTCATGGCATTAATTAAGGAGGCTAGACCATGCTTTTAGCCGTACTACCTGACTACCCGTGTACTAGAGAGTATCTTCCCGAAAGTTGTTCTCAGTGACACTATAGCAACCAGGCGACCGATAGGTTTATCTATACAGTAGCTTCGTGGAAATCTAGGCCGGGTCCGCACACGTGCTATCCGAGCGCTACCACCGAAGGGGTCCTACCAGGGGTTACAAGGGTGGCCAACAAACGCGGGCGCTTAAGAACCACTTGTATTTCGCTGTATGAATCCCACAACCGCTGGTTTATGCACGTAATGACGATCTCTCAGGGCTTAAAGATTTTGGAATACGTCTCTACCTTGACAAAAAATACCCACAATTTCCGCCAATGAAAGTGCTCTCATACCACTTGTAAGATACCGGATATAAAAAAATATGCGTAATAGAAACGTAAATGCTAAAATGATGTAATAACAAGAAATATGCAGCATAATGTTCACAATACACGTAAATGATATACAAAATAGCAACAGTAAATAGCACTTTGAATCGATAGCAATAAACCATGTGCTCCTTCGAGAAGTAACCGCACCGAAGCAACAAATACAATAATAATATCCAAGCTAGGGTTCCCTACACCCCTCGACTTCTATTTATACTAAAAGAAGCATCTAGAGGAAGATCCTTCAGAAGCTTCTTTAAGCTTCTATTAGGTCTTCTACATCTACCTTATTCTATTTTATTGAAAGGTCTTATTAATATTGACCTTTATTACATCCGAATACATTGATATAACTATGTGCGGGTTAGGACCTTAACATTATAGGCTGGGTGATTTATTTGCCCATGAGGAGTATAAACATTTTTCCCTTGAGAATGGTAAGGATTAGATCCCAGAGGCAGATACACATGAGGCCCATGAGGAGGATAAGAATGTGGTCCCGGAGAACTCCAGGTGGTGTTTGGGATGCCGCCAGGATAAGATTGCCCATAAGATGTTCCAGAAGGGATAGGATTGAATACTCCTCCTAGTGGGCTATTATACAAGTGCCCCCCAACGTGGGGTTCAGAAAAAATGCTTCCTGAAGATACTCCCCAAGATTGTGAAGGGTTTCCAACAAACGAGTGTTTCCCCCCTTCCAGCGGTGGATTTACAACCAGGGTGTGACTGGCAAACGGAGGTTTCCCTCCAGGAGGAGGATGAGAAGTGGGCTGTCCCCCGGGAGGGGTAGGCCCGCCATGGAAAGGTAGTACTCCAGGAGGAAACGATTTGTTGGATGGTGGTTGCCCTCCAGCTGGTTGTGTTTGGCCACTAGGGGTTTGTGTTCTCGGGTGAGAAGATGTCCCAGCAGGATCATGTGGAACATGCGGAGCTGTAGAGTAAAAACTTGTAGAAATAGGGGTAGATATTGAAGTGCTTTGGGGATGAGTAGAGGTGACGAGTCCATCATTAGGATGGACTTATGATGGTGTAGTAGTAGGGTGAATAACCTGATCGACTGGGTGATTCATGGTTTGACCGGATGGTCTAGTTTCATTAGGAGGGTCATGAGGATGAAAGGGTTGTCGAATAGATTCGAAATGTTCATAGAGATCGTGTCCCGATGAAGTCCTCTATACAGAACGAGCAGGTGTGGGATTGGTTTCTACTACGGTGCTAGGATGAACATGAGTCCTATACTCGTCACCAAAGATTGGTTCTGTGGATCCAATATATGTTTCGGTAAAGATCCTCTTTGGTAATTGTGGGATCTCTTCGTCTATGACGTTCCCAAGGGAGTCTAAACGAACCAAAAGTGGTTCGAGAGGGGTTACCGACACCTATGTAGTGGGATATTCAACCGTGGCCAAAGCACCTTCTAAGTTATCTAACGGAGGAGCAATAACACTTCTAGCATCAGATTGATTTTCTACCTCTCTATGGTAGTTGTCTTCTGGCAAGTTAGGAGGTAAGGGTTGATAGCCTTTCGGAGGCAACCCTTGCATCCTACGTGATCGGCGAAGACCTTTATTGTCTACGATCTCAATTGTGGAGAAAAACAAAACACACTGAAAATCTAGAGCCAACTAACAAAAAGAAACAACATGCGCTAATAAAATCTAGGAATCAACCAAGTAGACAAAAACTTCTCTTGATGATCGTACTAGTTGGTGATGAAATCCAACATCGTGTGATCAAGTCGAGAAGGGGCTAGGATATGGTGGAACAGTTACAATGGCGACCTGCTTAATGGACTTTCACCTTGGTGCAAGCTTCCACGCAATAATTGTGGATTTAACTTCCAAGGAGCCCGAGTGAGTTTGACGGATGTCTGTTCCAGGTACAGTGAGAATTCCCTTCACCGTCACCTTGTGTAAGTACCTAAAGATTATGGCAACTAAAGACACCAATTCGTAGTGAGTCCCTTGGTGGGTACAGTCGACAGTCCGATCCGAAATGTATGGGCAGGATAATAAGTCCGAAATCAACTCGAGAGGATCCCACACATAATCGTGGGTATACCTCCAAGCGACCCCCAATATACGATCCGAACACTACAAACAATTGAACCACAGAGGGATAATCTCCGTAATTCACCCGAATGCGACCTCGTGCATAACCCCTGTGTGAGAGGGGGATCCCAGAAAACCAAAACGACAATTGGATTTGACTCTCCCTAGCTCAGGATGCTAATGTTTGTTTTGAAAACTTTGGAGAGTTGTACTCATAGCCTAATCCAAAGTGCTAACCCTAGTTTACTATTGGTGGAAAATCCTAAAAACAAAAATGTTCTAGGTAATTTTTAATTAGCGTTTGTTTTATAGCTGTTCTTTACTCAAAGGGTGCACGAAAGTGAAACTGATGGAATGATGATTCAATGCCCAAAAAGATGCATAGAATATGATAAGCAATCGTTTCTTTTCAATGAACGTCTATTTAAGGGAAAGAGAAGGAGTCATTTTCACTTTCAAACACTAATATAAAACGTCTTCAATCAATCGGTTCTCAATCGAATACAATGCAATGCTAAAACATTTAAAAAAATGCATTCTAATATGCAAATCAAGCACTAAAATGTATCTTTTTCGTTTGTATGCAAATGATGACTAATTCAATGCAAAAAAAAAAACTTCTCCTACCAACTATCCTCTTAGATAAAGAAGATTCAGACAAGTATGATCAGATTTCGCACACATGACACACACCCTCTTGCTATGATTGAAACAAGAAGCAAACATAAGACAAAATATAACAAAGAAAAATCAAACAATTCACACAAAAAGAGATGTTGAAGAACAATGGCCTCAAAAAACCAAACAAGATGATTCACAGATTTCTGATGCCCTTCACCAGAGTTCCCGCTCAGTTGGATAAGAGAGAAGAAAACAATGGATTGATTTCAAGCTCTTAACAACAAAAAAATAAAAAATAATGAAGAAGGCCACCAACTATGAAAAAAAAAGTGCTTATTTATCATAAGGAGAGATGCCAAAGTTCAATGGGAAGAAGCATTGAATCACAAAGAATCTCAACAAGTGAAAGAAACAGGGTCTAGACCTCAAAAAATGCAATTTTTGAAAAGATTTTGTGCAAAAAGGGGATGGCGCTCTGGTGTAAGAGACACTAGGGCATTATAAAGCTATGTCCAACACCTTTAGGGAGTGTTGGTTCTCTGCTAACATGGGCACAGGGGTGCCAGGCTTAAAAAACTCATAAAAATGTCCAAAAACAAAAAAAATTCAGTCAAATTTTGACAGTCAAGCTGAATGTGATGGGGTAAAGAGTGAATTAGCATATGAAATCAAACAAATGGAGTGAACAAGGTCTGAAAACAATCAAATGTTAAGACAAGGTCTATGAGGAACAATCAAAACCAAAAGTTTCGATTCAATTCCCCAGTACTGTCGCCAATTTCTGTTGAAGGAAAATCTCCCTGCGGACAGGTAGATCTCCTCAAAGAGATAGAATCTTAACTCTAAGACACAAAGTGATTATCATGGTCACTAACTTCATTTTAGGACTACACAAACTAATGCATGAAGAGGATGGAGGAAAGACGTACCTTTTACCAGTGTTTGTCTCTGCACGCTCCGAGTTGAACTTCGATCTTGAGCTCCTCGATAATCCCTATAGACAAACAAAGTACAACCACTTCCTATTCTATTGAGATTAGTTCAAAGAATACCTATCTACTTAGAGACAAATTCATGTAATGTCAAACACAAATTAGAAAGAAATAGGCCAAGCATATTACATTAATGAGGAAAAAACGTTACTTACAGCCATAGATGGAATGTAGCAGTTTCGTCAAGTTCTCCTTGCCTAACCCTTGCTCAAAAGCTCCACGATTGAAGTGATGATAGCTTCGCTGATTAGCTTCCACTTCACTGTGTATCACTTATGAGATCATAAGTTTGGTATGATTTTCCACCCAACTCCCTTTTCACCATGAGAAAGCTTGCTTATATAGCCTTGGAGAGGCTCAACAACTTGAGATATCTTTGGGGTGAGTTGAGGATTTTCCTCCTTCAGTTAGGGATCTTCCCTAAGATCACGGCTTGATTGAGGATTCGAATCCAACTACCTTCTAAGAGTGAAAATATCCTTCCACCATTCTTCTCAACAAATCAACTACTGCCCAGAATAGGTAGCGCTCCCTCAAAAGGGCACTCTGAGCGTTATAACTCTCCCTAGTAATGTATAGGGGAGTGCCAACACTCCTGACGGTAGGAGCACTCCTGCAAAAGGAAAAATTAGTGTTATAATGTTCCTTGATAGCTTATAGGGGGGAGCCAACACTCCTGAGAGAGGTATAGGGGAGCGCTCCCCTCCAAAAACTCAGTTTTTTGGGTGCTTTCAGATGGCAAGACATTCATAAGCCTGTTGACTCATTTCTCTTCTTCCAAATCAAACGTTTGAGGTGTTTTAAGTGTCCTTCTCGTGTCATTATAGGCATGACATAGGCATCATGGCAGTATGCTTTCTTTGACACTTGCGACACTTGTGAGAAAAATGCGACACTTGTGACACTTGTAATGACGACACTTGCGACACTATCGAAGTGAGTAATTTCGATGTGTAACAACAGTGACATGTGAATGGAGCCAATGTTGAATTTTTTTCAATATTTATCTGCATGCATTGCAATTTGATGTGGATATACTATTCACATGACTTAACGATATGGGAGGGTTTATGGACTTAAATTTCACTCACACACCCACTTTATTTCATCATCACATCATCATGGAAACCATAAACCCTCTTTTTCATATGTTTTAGTAGATATGTTAACGATTCCAAATTTCATGTTTGTATTTGACTCAAGGTCTAGCTAGCTTGCAAAGTATCAAATTTTAATTTCAAGTTGATAAACCAAATATGAAATGAATCCAAGCATCATTTCATATCGTCGCAAGAGAGACGAATGCAAATAATCTTGCGACGAATTAGCTATATTATCGATGAAAAAAGTTCGTAGATAGTATAGCTAATTCGTTGCAAGAATATTGTGTCTAATTTGAATGGTGTTACATGGTTTTCAAGGAGTGTAGGGATTATATTATGGTGCAATGTAGTGTAGTCTATAGGAACAATCTCTATGCCAAACCTCAAAATGGATA
>SNQJ01S0150090.1:32610-55906 GCA_010110895.2 Picea sitchensis | reverse complement strand
GTGTGTCTAGATCAATCTAGACCACCACTATGGCTCATTAGTTACTCATGTATCCTATATCTATTGTAAATTATTCACTCTTTGTGTGTGGAAAACGGTTAATGAGAATTCTTCCATTCTTTTTCCAATTCTCTCTGCAAATGTGTGTATTATTGTTTAGCTAGATCTATTCTGTGCAGGTTCAACACATTTACATTTATTACAAACACATTTGTTATTAAGTGAATTATTTATTACACTTCAAAAACAACTAAGTATATTCAAAGATAATATCAAAATATTTATTACAAACAACATTTGTTAGTAAGTGAATTATTTATTATACTTAAAAAACAATTTAATACAAACACAAAAACAACTAAGTAAATTCAAAGAGAATATTAAATTATTTATTACAAACAACATTTGTTATTAAGTCAAGACTATGAGATTATTTATTACAAACACATTTGTTAGTAAGTGAATTATTTATTACAAACACATCAATAAGAAAATTCAAAGAATATCACATTATTTATTACAAACACATTTGTTAGTAAGTGAATTATTTATCACAAACACATCAATAAGTAAATTCAAAGAATATCATATTATTTATTACAAACACATTTGTTATTAAGTGAGTTATTTATTACTCTTCAAAAACAACTAAGTATATTCAAAGATAATATCAAATTATTTATTACAAACAACATTTGTTAGTAAGTGAATTATTTATTATACTTAAAAAACAATTTAATACAAACACAAAAACAACTAAGTAAACTCAAAGAGAATATCAAATTATTTATTACAAATAACATTTGTTAGTAAGTGATTTATTTATTACAAACACATCAATAAGTAAACTCAAAGACTATGAGATTATTTATTACAAACACATTTGTTAGTAAGTGAATTATTTATTACAAAACATTACTAAGTAAATTCAAAGAAAATATCAAATTATTTATTACAACTAGGTAAATTCAAAGAGTATATCAAACCACTAAGTAATTCAAAGAGAATATCAAATTATTTATTACAAACAACATTTGTTAGTAAGTGAATTATTTATTACAAACACATCAATAAGTAAACTCAAAATATTATCAAATTATTTATTACAAACAACATTTGTTGGTAAGTGAATTATTTATTACAAACACGTCAATAAGTAAACTCAAAAGATTATCAAATTATTTATTACAAACACACTTATTAGTAAGTGGATTATTTATTACAAACACATCAATAAGTAAACTCACACATTTGTTAGTAAGTGAATTATTTATTACACTTAAAAAACAACTAAGTAAATTCAAAGAGAATATCAGATTATTTATTACAAACACATTTGTTAGTAAGTGAATTATTTATTACAAACACAAAAACAACTAAGTAAATTCAAAGTGAATATCAAATTATTTATTACAAACAAATTTGTTAGTAAGTGAATTATTTATTACATTTCAAAAACAACTAAGTAAATTCAAAGTGAATATCAAATTATTTATTACAAACAACATTTGTTAGTAAGTAAATTATTTATTATAATTCAAAAACAATTTAATACAAACAAAAAAACAATTAAGTAAATTAAAAAAGAATATCAAATTATTTATGACAAACAACATTTGTTAGTAAGTGAATTATTTGTTAAAAACACAAAAACAACTAAGTAAATTAAAAAAGAATATCAAATTATTTATTACAAACAACATTTGTTAGCAAGTGAATTATTTATTACAAACAAATCAATAAATAAATTCAAAGAGTATATGATTATTTATTACAAACAAATTTGTTAGTTAGTGAATTATTTATTACATTTCAAAAATAACTAAGTAAATTCAAAGAGAATATAAGATTATTTATTGCAAATACATTTGTTAGTAAGTGAATTATTTATTACACTTCACAAACAACTAAGTAAATTCTAAGAGAATATCAAATTAATTATTACAAACAACATTTGTTAATAAGTAAATTATTTATTACAAATACATCAATAAGTAAACTCAAAGAGTATCAAATTATTTATTACAGAGACATTTGTTAGTAAGTGAATTATTTATTACAACTAAGTAATTTCAAAGAGAATATCAAATTATTTATTACAAACAACAATTGTTAGCATGTGAATTATTTATTATATTTCAAAAATAATTTAATACAAACACATAAATAACTAAGTTAATTCATAGAGAATATCAAATTATTTATTACAAACAACATTCGTTAGTAAGTAAATTATTTATTACAAACACATCAATAACAAACACATTTGTTAGTAAATGAATTATTTATTACATTTCAAAAACAACTAAATAAATTCAAAGAAAATATCAAATTATTTATTACAAACAAATACAAAAAATAAATTAAACTATAAATTATTTATTACAAACACGTTTTTGCTAACAAATTATTTCAAAAGTATCAAATTATTTATTACAAAGACATTTGTTAGTAAGTGAATTCAACACTTTTGTTATTAAGTGAAATTCAAACATAGTATCAAATTATTTATTACAAACAAAACAAATTAAATTCTAGTTTTAAATTATTATATTATTAAAAAAAAAATGAGAAAAAATAAATCATTGTCAAATCTAATTGTATTTTTAATAGTATCACATAAATAACTTTTTAAATTCATCATTCCATTATCAAATATTTAAAAACTTCTTCTAAACATAACCAATTTTAAAATTCTCATTTTATTGTTTTTAATCAATTTTAAAATGAGTTAAATTCATCATTCCATTATCAAATATTTAAAAACTTCTCCTAAACATAACCAATTTTAAAATTCTCATTTTATTGTTCAAACATAACCAATTTTAAAATTCTCATTTTATTGTTCAAAATTGTTTTCCAAAACATAAATAACTTGTTACTTTAAAATTATCATCTCATTCTCAAATTATTATAAAATTATTACAAAACTATTAAATTATTATAGAATTAATACAAAATTATTAGACACAAATAACTTGAATTTTAAAAACATCACATTGTTGTTGTGATATCTTAGTTCTATTGTATTTTTAACATTATTTTATGTAAACAAATTTTTAAATTAATATCTCATTTTATTAAATCATTCTCCCATTCTCTAATTATTAAAACATTTCTTCCAAACATAACTTTTTTCAGAACATAAATAACCTGTAACTTCAAAATTATCATTTCATTCTCAAAATATAACTGTTTTTCAAAACATAAATAACTTGTAACTTTAAAATTATTACAAAATCATTAAATTATTATATTCTCATTTTATTGTTCAAAATTGTTTTCCAAAACATAAATAACTTGTAACTTTAAAATTATCATCTTATTCTCAAATTATTATAAAATTATTACAAAACTATTCATTCTCAAATTATTACAAAACTATTAAATTATTATAGAATTAATACAAAATTATTAGACACAAATAACTTGAATTTTAAAAACATCACATTGTTGTTGTGATATCTTAGTTCTATTGTATTTTTAACATTATTTTATGTAAACAAAATTTTAAATTAACATCTCATTTTATTAAATCATTCTTCCATTCTCAAATTATTAAAACATTTCTTCTAAACATAACTGTTTTTCAGAACATAAATAACCTGTAACTTCAAAATTATCATTTCATTCTCAAAACATAAGTGTTTTTCAAAACATAACTGTTTTTCAAAACATAAATAACTTGTAACTTTAGAATTATTACAAAATTATTAAATTATTATGGAATTGTTACAAAATTATTAGTCACAAATAACTTGAATTTTAAAAACATCATATTGTTGTGATATCTTATTTCTATTGTATTTTTAACATTACTTTATATAAACAAAATTTTAAATTAACATCTCATTTTATCAAATCATTCTCCCATTCTCAAATTATTAAAACATTTATTCCAAGCATAAATAATAAATTTTAACATTCTTAACCCATCATCGTCATCTAATTTGTGAAAAAACCATTGTCCTATTCTTAAATTATTAAAAAAGTTCTTTCAAAAGTAAATACATCATCAATCATTCCATTTTCAAATTATTAAAAAACATAATTGATAAAATTATTTAAAAAGTTCTTTCAAACATAAATAAATCATCAATTATTTCATTTTCAAATTATTAAAAAAAATAAATAACTTTTAATATTCCTAGGTCATCCCATTTGTCCAAATCATCCTCTAAAATTATTAAAAAAATCTTCCAAATATAAATAACTTTTAAATTACAAAATTTAATCAAACATATAAATAATCTTAATATTACCATATAAAATGTTCTTAAAATTTTTAACCATCACAACATTACCTATTATTATTATTTAATTTAAATTGTCATTACATCACCATATTACGAAAAATGTATATAAATATTCAAGTACATATTATTAATTATTAAACCATGAGAACAGTGTCAATTATTATTTTTAAAATTAAATAATCATTACATCATCATATTATAAAAAATATGCAACCCATAATAGCATTACATAACATAAAATAAAACAAAATATGCAACTCTAATGGCATCACATAACATAAAAATAAATAAAAACTAAAATACAGTTTAACAGAAAAATACACTCACAAAGAAAGACAATTAGAATATATAGCCTTGGCCATAGTATGACGTTGGGAAGGGGGTCAAACTCTTCCAAACAAAATAAAATATTTTTATTAATATATATATTTTTAGTGTACATGTATGTATTTTTAATTGACAAAAAAAAAATACAAAGATTACTAAGTTGTACCTTGATAGTGAAGATCAAGAAAAATATCCTCAATGGATTTCATCTAATTATCCTCTGTCCTCTGCATATACACAATGTTCATCCAATTATCCTCTTCCCTCTGCATATACACAATGTGAACAAAATATATCTTCTGTCGTCTGCATTTTCCCTGTTACACAAAGAAAAAAGTTAAAATTAAATTGTACATAACATTAACAAATAATGTTTATATTATTATATAGGAAGGTACATAGTGTTAATTTAAAATATGGAACCCTAAAACTAAGGGAACTGTAAATAAACTTTCTCTCTATCTGCATTGCCTTCTGCATAGAGCGAGTGATTTGGCATTCTTGTCTCCATCTGCAACATAACAAAATATTAAAACAAAGCTAATAAACAATAAATTGCAAAGAAATAAAAGTATGATTTAGAAATACAAGATACCTGTTACTTATCGTCAGATTGATTGATCCCCTGCAACAAAAACCCTCACCCCATCGTCATCCCTTCTCTTTTCTACACACCTCGCTTTCCTTCACCTTCCTTCTTGGCCCCAAGAAACCAAACCAACGGAGAAAAAAAAGGAAAAGGAACCACAAACCAAACCACACCAATCCAAAGCGAGGAAAAAAAAAAGGAAAAAGAATCACAAATAATGGAAAACCAGACCAACACAAAGCAAAGAAACGCATGGCCATGCCAGACTCCAATTTTCAAAACCAAAACAAACCAACAATAAAACATTCCTCTGCTCTCTTAACAAATTATCTATAGGGTTTGAAATGCTCTGGTCTCTGCTTGTTTGTGTACAAGCCCAAATTTGGTCTACTCAGCCTCAATCTCCCTTCTCTTATCCAATATTCAACCTCAACACCAATTTTCTCAACGCTCCTCTTCACTTCTCCCTTCCATCCCCAAAATATTCTCTTCTATCCAACGGTCAATCCTAGGCTGCTCTACTGTCTCTCTTCAAAACCAAACCAAATGATGATCCTCTGTCTCTTCCACCCATGCCCATAACAAAAATAAAATAGGGTTTTCAGTTTGTTTATTTATTTCTGGATTCCATGACACGCTCCCCATCTCCGTTGGCACTCTTCCCACAAAATATTGCTTCGTTAGCATGCTTTCCAAAGAATTGGAAAAATCCTTCCTCCCCGAGTCCCCACTCCCTCCATATCCGTTATCACACTTCCCAAAGAACTGAAAAAACCTCAACTCCCTCCACCTCCGTTAACACGCCTACCAATGAACTGACAAAAGCTACCTCCGTTAATATGCTTACCGATGAACTAACAAAAGCTAGCCTTGGGGCTAATAAAAGCTTGTAAAGAGTTATTTGAGTGGATGATATGCATCAGGGATAACAAAATCTTGTAAAGAGTTATTTGGGTGGAGGATAGGCATGAAACAATACTTAAATAGAATGATGCATCAGGTTAGGTTCTTTATCTCGAGGGTCTAAGCAATACTTGAGTAGGCCTAATGATTAAGAATATGTATTTCCTTTTTGGAGGTTATAGGTTCAAATCCAAATGGGGGTAGGATATGTATACCTCTGTAGACTTTAGTAGTAAAATCTTTGTCCCACAAACAAGGGGGTCCCATACACCAATTTGGTGTCTGGATGATAGCTTTATTGATTATCAATGATTCCCTTGTATAAGCACATCGAGTAATTTTTTATGAAATCAAACCCTAGTGGAATTTATAATGCTACCCTACTTTCACCAACCAAGATTAGACGCACATAGAAAAAACATTTAAAATGAATCACATTTTCTACATTCACATATTTTTAGCTCCCCATATTATAGAAGGTCACAAGTTCAAATCCAGAGGGGGGTAGGGTATGTATACCTTCGTAGACAAATCCCTTCACGGAGGGGGTCCCTTGTCCCACAAACCAGGGGGTCTATCACAATCTATTCTTACAACTTCTTCTGAGAAGCCAACATATAAACAAAATCTTTGCAACCATACATTGTCTTGTAAGAAGCAACATCTAAATGCATCCCTTGTAACCATATAACTTCTTTATATGAATGAGTGGTTGGAAAGTATGCATCTTCTATATTTGAGAGTGCAACAACAATCTGCCTCAATGCCCATTTCGTAGACTATTTAACCAAAAAAGTTAAACACATAATCACTTGTATCTTTGGCAATTAAGATCTCCAACCTAGCATGTGTCAACAAAACCTTGTAATCTACTACTTCGTTCAATGCAAATATTTCTTGGTAGCAAATTTCATTATCTGAAATGTCATTCAAATATATGAAGACCCTCTTTACAACAATCCAATGTTCCTTCCCTCGATTTGACATATATCTACTCAAAACTCCCATTGCATGGGAAATCTTTACACTGGTACAAACCATGGAATGCGTTATACTTCCAACAACATTTGCATAAGGAACATGGGACATGCCCTCTGCTTGCTCTTATTCTTGGGACACTTTTCCGTGGATAAATTTGAGCTGACAAGAATAGGAATATTGACATGTTTACATTCTTTCATTTTAAATCTCTGTAATATCATCTCAACATACTTCCTCCAATGGTTTAAAAATCACTTTTAATTTCCATGCCCAAAACTAAAATTTACAACACTAATATCCTTCATTTGAAATTGAGATGATAGTTGAGATTTAATATCCTTGATGATTTCCTTAAATTTGTTTTCAACTAACAACATGTCATCAACATATAATTCCACAAAAACAAAGTAGGTTTCCAACCCTGATAGATTGTGTTGGGATACAAATCCTACTTGCATGCAAATAATACAACCACATATCCAAAATTCCTTATCTAGAAGACTATATTTCTCCTACTATGATCAATTAGACAAGATATTCCATGAACCAAATTGGGAACTTTCTATGTCTTGTATTTCTTCCACATTATCCACAAAGCCATCAAGATCACTATAAGGGTTCAAAACTTTTGTAACTTTCTACGAGAAAAGCCAATCATAATGGGCTTTGGACTTTTTAACTTACCATCAACTAAGTCAAACACCTGTGGATTTACCAATAGAGGTACGAACAATCCCTATGAATCTCTTCTCAATGGGTGCAGACAACAATTGTTGGTGTACCAACCTTGTCAAATAGAAATGGATGAGACTTGCTAGGGTTGGTTAATGTTGTATGCTTTGCATTAAGACCTTTTGAGGCCCATTGTTCTTATTTTAATGCACTATTTGGGTCCACCCACCTTTAATAACTTATTGTCCTTTGAATCTATTTATGATTAATGATATTGAGTGGTTGGCGTAACCAAGGAGTCAGACTAGCCCATCAATAGAAAATTACGAATGTAATCATCTAGGCTTTGATAAGAGAAATAGGCATTTGACAAGTTAATATACGTAGCAGGTTGTCTTGTTTTCTTTGTCTCTAATCCTTATGAGGAAAAATTTTGTTAAGTCCTTAGACAAGTTAAATTTGACACAAACCCTATGTTGAAGCCTAGTGTAAATAAGTAGTTAAATCTCATGGCATATAAATCCACCAATAGGGGCCAAGATTTTCTATAGAAATTGACATAGTTGCATTAGGAGTCCAATAATATAAACCCAAAATAGGAAGGATATTTGGGTTGCTTCATCAACAAAAAAACATTCACTTGGACATGGAAAACAAATACCACTAGTGTACTTTTTATAGAATCACGAGATGCACTGGATGACTTCAAGAACACAAGTCTTTTAAAAAAAATAGAATATATAAAATCCTTTAGTCAAGTTGTAGGTATGGATACACTTCCATCCATGTGGCTTCCAAACCTCCCTAAACTTACTCCTAATCACAATTTCAGCCAAGACACAACCCACAAAATAACCCAAAAGAATTTTCCTCCCAAAATTAATTGTATACTTTGTCATATTTAAATATGTAGATATCAATATGGATCTCATTGATTTTAATATTACCTCGTAGTACACCTTAGGTATAAAATTCCTTCTTTCCTTTCGGTGTGACATCACTGCTTCCAATCCTTCATTACCACTTCTAAAAATAATGATGGAATTATTAGGCTTGGGGGTGTCCATTTATATTTTCCCCAAAAGCCTTATGCTAACATTGTAGGCAACCAATTAGAGATACCTACACCAAATTAATTGTGAGAATACTAAGATTAAATCCATCATGGATTCAAGATTTTATGCAATATTTAGAGCATCACGTGAACCCTAACTCTCCTTTGAGTTTTATTTAGATTTAGTTCTTAAAAACACATTTAGATTAGCCAATCATAATAAATTTATCCTTAAGTAAGTTAAGGAACTAAACTTAGATACCCTCATAAAGAATCTAGAGATGTAATCTCCATTAGCCTAGTAGAATCATTAGAACTACAAAAGTCTAAATATAATCCTACAAATTGTCCTAGATGGATTTACCATTAACCTATCTTAGATGTTTTTTTAAACAAAAATTAGAGACATAAATTTAAGGAGTTAACCCGTGTTCTTTCACTTGGAAAACTTTGGTCAAACCCAAATACGGTTTTTTATCTAGTCCCTCATCCTTGGAGGCTTGTTTCCTCACCATTGATTGGTCCACTTTTTATATCCACCAACCCAAATGCCCCTTTTATAGTTACCCTAAAAACCTTAAACATGTGTTTTGGTTATGTAGCTTCACTAAATTTGTGTAGAACTAGGTTTATAAATTTTGTATCAAAATCTTGGAAAAATTTGGTCAAACCCAAATATGGGTTTTTATCCAGTCCCTCATCCTTGGAGGCTTGTTTCCTTGCCATTGGTTGGTCCACTTTTTATATCCACCAACCCAAATGTCCCTTTTATAGTTACCCTAAAAACCTTAAACATGTGTTTTGGTTATGTAGCTTCACTAAATTTGTGTAGAACTAGGGTTAAAATTTTTGTATCGGAATCTTTCTTACCCCTATCTCATGGAAAGTCACCCTTTTAGGGAAAAAACTACACTACATTATGGATTTTCAAGAAACTTGGAAGTTCACAAGAATTTAATTTTTCTTATTTGGAAGAAAAGGAATGATTGTGTGTTTAATTAGCTCTAACTTACTCATTTTTTCTCTTGGATTGGTCATTAACTAATTTGTGAAAATATTTATATCTATAGGCGTAGGGTATTTGTTCTATGAAATGGCTTCCTCGACGCCAAGTGATGGGACGTCTCCGGGGTCGGGAGCCCATCCTGTAGAACCATGAAGTTTTCATCGTTACCGTGCTCGTTCTCATCATTCCCACCGTTCCCTGCCTTCCCATTCGTCGCCTTTTTTCACGGTCCTCATCGCAACAACTTCACATCCTATCCATGCATTCAATGCAAGGTGGTGTCCTGTTTGAACCTCCCATGCTCAACCTCCCCTGTCCTAAATTGCGATCAGGACCTACTCTGCTCCTGCCATAGACCGAAACAAGCTATTGTGAATAACCTGCCATAGACCAATACAAGCTATTGCAGAAAACCTGCCATACACTGAAACAAGTTGTTGAGGATAGAGACAAACTGTGTGTGCCTAACCGGACCAGGTACCACTCATCCATACAAAAAACGCTTACTGAATTCTTGATTTACCAATAGGAAAAACTCCTACTAAGTAGATTCGACTGAGGCCATACCAAATTAACCAAAATAATAATTGTTTGAAACACTCTTCAGTCTCCTCTTAGATAGGCACACCCATGTTCCATATCAAAACCTGCGAAAATGATCCCGGTGATGACAATCGTCAAGCTAGAACTTAGGATCGCCATAACCGCTAGTTTTGTTACCGAAATGATAGTCGAAATAAAGGCGCCCACATTTACTAACCCCATGACATACATTATTGTGAGTACCAAAACATAATATTGAGGAACGAAGGATGAGTGAGTATGAAAGAAGGAAAATGTATACAATCAGAGGCATTGAATTGTTATGGAGAAGAATACGCATTTTCATTCTCTGCTCTCTTTGAGATATGAGACTTAGTAACAGGGGGTTCTAAAAAAAAAAGATGGAATCAAAGAAAGTGAGCATGAAGGAAAGAGAAAGTTGGTTATTGATTCAATGACAAGGGTTCTAAAAAACGGATATGGAATTAGAGAAAGTGGGCATAATCCTCTGTTTTGCCAAACACTACATAAAGGAACTCGGTTTTAACCATTTTAACGAATCATTTGCATGATTGTTTACATGGAATATTATTGATTGTAATCCTTTGTGGATTAGGATAATCTTATTCCCAAGTAAAGCAATTGTGGTGACTAGTAAACATGACTATTATTGATTTTGTCAAGGTACACCCAGGTTGAAAAGTTGATTCTTTGCATACATGTGAAAGAAAATACACATAAAGACCTATTGTTCTCCCCAATGGGGCATCATTTGGAATTTGTTTCATGTCAGTATCACCCCAAAAAATTAATATAGATCCTAAGTTTGTAACGCAGTTTGCATCAAACTCTGCATCCAACATAGCATTGTGTTTTGTCACATTGACAATTTCTTACAAAATTGTTCCAACAAATTTTCAAATGAGGGTTTACATACAAGTATGAACCCACTTCTAAGATGAAATTGTCACTGGAGGGGCAACATGAATGTACACAAAATCCATACTTTGACTAGGAGGGAGTGACTTTGACCACTTAGGAAATGAATATAAATTGTTGGCATCTGGTTTGGAGAGACCCCATAAAGGACCATACAGTCTTCGAATAGAGAGGTCGAGATTTTCCAATGTATTGTGTGGAGATCTATTGGTGATAGATGCAACATATCTATAATAATTATTTCTTGATTGGATCCAAGAAGTTGTGAGCCTCTGCGAGATAGCTAACCTAACATCCTCTGCAGATTGTGAACAATAAATAAGTATCAATATTGTTTTTGTATTGAACAATCACCAAGGCATTATTATAGCAGCAGTTGCATAGTTTCACCCCACATTATTTCTTGAAAATCAAAGTTTTTTCACAACAAAATCAACATTTTTAGTTTTCACCCCACATTGTTACATGAAAATCATAGTGTTTTCATAGCACAATCAACATTTTTAGTTATTTTCTCAATTATTTACAAACAATTATTTATTTTTGCAAATGACCACTAAGTGCAACAAAAATTAAGGCATGATGATAGTAAAACATAAAAACTGTATAAACTAGTATTTTAAATTTTAGTAGAGTTTAATTGTAAAATTCAAAACTATTATTGAATTTTTCCCCTGTTTGGACAGGATGGAGGTTGTTTTTATTATGTGACACTACATTATTTTTACCAGCATTGCATTTATATTTTTTTCCTGGTTCATTCTTGTTGAAGTTGAATTGTGGTAGCCAAAATTTTAATATTATGGGAACTTACTCTGTGGGGAAGTAGGAAGAGGAGAACTCTATTTAGGTGCAAGAGAGGGCTTTGGCTTCAAAACTATAGTTTGAGCAGAAGATCTTGAATTTGATCTAGGATTAGGCATAGTGTATGCTAGTAGAACAACCATTAAAAGCATCACCATCAACATGACTAAAAAAACTGAAACCAAATTAGTTTCATCCTACAAGACAATAATACCTACAAGAAGCTGGTTGTCTCCAATGTAACATCCCCAGCCACCCAGGCCGGGCCATGCTACTCTAGAAAATTCTTTTATGCTCTTCTCAACATACTGTAACATAGCCAACATCCAACTAAGCTATTCCACATAAATTTTTTGAACTGCATGATATTAAAACATATACACACATAAATCTTGCAAAACTTTATATATAAAACGTAAACAAACAAATACATTCTGTAAGTGCACAGATTCATACTTAAATAATAGTAAACATATACATGCAATATATACAAGTGATACCCATAAATATAAAGACAGTTATAACCACACATAGGAAAAACCCATAAAAATAAACATGTAAATAATAATGCAACATGTAAATTTATCACACAATTGACACTTATCTTGGTAAGAATATCACCAACTGCGTGTAGAACTTCCACAAACCTGCTAGCTTTAGACCACACTACTCATCACTCTCAACAGTGGGCCAACCCCGAGCTGGGACTAAACTCCACCCGGGTAAAGGGATTCCTAACCAGGCTGACTATCTCAGACAACAGGAAAGACTCCATCACAGGTGCCAAATCAAACTAACAACCTACAATCCCTCATTCCCCACATGCATGTCCCACGTTAGGAAGTGTGCCCCTTCTCTTCTCAACATTCCTTCGGCTGCCCCACTTCCTTTCCGGGCTTCAACAACAGGCCGGATAGGAAGTCTCAGATCCCTATAGCTGCAGTTTAACACCTTCAAAAAATCAATTCCCAACAATTCTCTCCCCCAGAGAGAAATTGCTCACAGGCCTAACAACCCGCTTATTCAGTCCAAATCCCAAGCTAACTAGGATAAAAAATAGGTATGGGTATGGATACAGGTTTAGGTACGAATACAAGTATAGGGAGGTACGGAGGATAGCTCAATGAGTGTGTGAATGATGATGGAATGATTGAATGGATGAACGAATGATGGAAAATGAACTAAGTCCAAACTATATGTATGCATGTTCCCAACTTGACACTTGTCATGTTGGGAGATACTTTGGCCCACTTGTCCCCATCCTTAGGACTTAGGATAAAATAATTATCCATACTTTATACTTTAAGAAATATTAATATAATATTCTTTTTTGGCTTAAGCTCCCTAGCTTAGCCCATTTTCCTTAACTTTTAGCCCCCCCCTTTCCCTAATTGGTGGAGTTCAGTCCCCCATACTCTTTTATAGTTGTCAGTCTGCGCGCAATGATGTATTTTATATTAATGATGAGACATATACAAAAATAGGCTCACTGGCCTTAAAATCATGAGCACTTAAGTTGTTGCACACAGTATCCTGGAATATGCACACTTCATCATTTTACTACGCAGTACATGTGCACACTATACCATGGAATGTGCATACAAAAATGATATCAAACAACTCATCAACTTATGTACATTTGTATTTACATTTACAACTGGGTTCGACTTAGGGATATTACAATCCCCTGTCCTTATTTATGCACTATCCTCAGTGCATTATGTACACATATACAACAAAAATTTCAAAAATCCTCAAAAAGATGTGGGTATTCTGCCCGCATTGCATCCTCATGCTCCCAAGTAGCATCCTCAGGACCATACCAGGTCCATTGGACCTTTAGAATCCCTATGGATTGATTCTGGAGTTGTTTGGTTTTTCGATCCAGAATGCGTACCAGATACACTTGGAAAGTGCCTTCTTGCTCCACCTGAATCACATTCCAATCAATAACATGATTATCATCATGTATATATTTCTTGAGCAATGATACATGGAATACATTATGAACATACATAGATGTAGGCAATGCAATCATATAAGCTATTGGACCAATCCTCTCTAGGATTTCAAACGATCCACAATAGCAAGCTACCAACTTTGAACAATTTCCCAACTTCAGGGAACTTCTGTTGGCCTTCACTTTCAAGAATACATGGTCCCCAACTTTAAATTCCCTGTGAGTTATGCCCTTATCAACATAGCGTTTCTGCCTGTCTTGGGAAACCTTTAAATTTTGTTTTATTTTCAACATTTGCTCCTCCATTTCCTTGAGTAAATCTGGCCCAACCACTGCTCTATCTGCTGGGTTATCCCAACTTACCGGTGTGTTGCACTTTCTTCCATAAAGTTCTTCAAATGGACTCATATTTAGAGATGTTTGGTACCCATTGTTATAAGAAAACTCTACTAAGTGTAGGTAGTCTTCCCATTTTGATGGTTTATCCATAACACACATCCTCAATCACTTGATTCACCCTCTATGTTTGTCCATGTGATTTTGGATGATAAGCTGTACTAAAATTCAAATTTGTTCCAAATCCATTAAATAATCCCTTCCAAAAATTTGAGGTAAATTTTGGATCTCTGTCAGACACAATTGTCTTGGGTATGCCATGTAATCAAACAATTTCTCTCATATAAACATCAACAATGTTGGTTGCCTTGTGAGTGAGCTTTACTAGAATAAAATGAGCAGCTTTAGTAAGCTTATCCACCACTACCATGATAAAATCATGTTGCTTGTTTTTTCTAGGAAGTTTGGTGATGAAATCCATGGTTACAACTTCCCATTTCCACTCAGGAATGGGTAATGGCTGTAGCAAACCAAATGGGTGTCTATGCTCAGCCTTTACCTTTTGACATTCCAAACATTTGGCAATAAAATCAACAACTTCTTTCTTCATGCCTGGCCAATAATATTGGCTTTTGACAGTTGTAATAGTTTTCTGATAACTTGGGTGCCCAGCATAAGGTACATTACACATTTCTCTCAATATCAGATTTTTCAATTTCTGGGAATTTGGTACATAAATTATGCCCCTGTACATGATAATTTCATCATTATCTAGCTTGTATTCTTCAATTTTCTGCTGTAAATTACCTTGCTGTAATTTTGCCACTAATTCCTTGTATTGCAAATCTAATTTTTAGCCTCTAAAATTCTATGTTTCAAATTTGATTGGTACATGTTAATGGTTGTAGCATGCAATTCATGCACTCTTCTGCTGAGTGCATCAACCACTTTTTTCTCTTTACCCTTGATATGCTTTATATC
Source organism: Picea sitchensis (assembly GCA_010110895.2). NCBI lineage: Eukaryota > Viridiplantae > Streptophyta > Pinopsida > Pinales > Pinaceae > Picea > Picea sitchensis. Next base: position 40,555 of record SNQJ01S0150090.1, on the reverse strand, counting down.
AAAGTCACATTCGCTAAGAAATTCTAACCATTTGCTTTGCCTAGCATTTAGAGTTGGTTGATCAAATAAATATTTCAAACCATTATAGTCTGTCCTCAGCTCAAACCTTTTCCCCATGAGGTAGTGTCTCCATTTTCTCAAGGCATGAACTATGGCTACCAACTCCAAATCATGAGTGGCATAGAGTCTTTCATGCTCCTTCAACTTTCTTGATTCATAACATATAACAAACCCATTTTGACTGAGGACTCCACCAAGTCCTTCTTTACATTCATTTGTGCATACAATGAAGTCTTCATTTGGGTCTGAAATCCTTAGTATTGGAGCACTTGTTAATAATTGTTTCAGTTGTTGGAAACTCTTTTCACAATCCAATGTCCACTGAAACTTCACACCCTTCTTTTGCAAGGAAGTGATTGGGTGTGCAATCTTTGAGAATCCTTCAATAAATCTCCTATAATATCCTGCAAGGCCCATGAATGATCTGACCTCTGTCACATTTTTTGGCGTTGACCATTCTCTAATGGCTTCTATCTTCTCAGGATCCACTATTATCCCATCTTTTGAAATGATATGTCCCAAATAATGAATTTGCTTCTAATAAAATGAGCACTTGCTCAATTTGACATACAACTGATTCTCTCTTAATACTTGCAACACCCTCCTCAAATGATTTTCATGCTCTTATTCTAACTTGGAATATACAATGATGTCATCCAAAAAGACAATGACAAACTTGTCTAAATATTCTCGGAAAACACCATTCATTGAGCACATGAAAAAAACTGGTGCATTTGACAACCCAAATGACACCATTGTGAACTCACAATGACCATACCTTGTCCCAAAAGTGGTCTTGTTGATATCTTCCTCTTTAATCCTTACCTGATGGTATCCTAACCTGAGATCTCTCTTTGAAAATATCTTTGCATCCTTCAATTGATCAAAGAGATCATCAATCCTTGGCAGAGGATACTTGTTCTTTACCGTCACTTTATTCAACTATCTGAAATCAATGCAAAATCTTAATCTCCCATATTTATTCTTCACAAACAATATCAGGGCACCCCAAGGTGACACACTTGGGTGTATATACCCCTTCTTAAGAAGTTCTTCAAGTTGCATTTGAAACTCCTTCAACTCTGGTGTACTCATCTTGTATGGAGTCTTTGACACTGGAGTTGCTCCATGCATTAAATTTATAGAGAAATCAATATCTCTCTTTGGGGGTAGTCCTGGTACCTCCTTAAACACATCTTCAAAATCTTCCAAGACTGCACAATCTTTGAAATTTGGTGCCTTATCTTTAGGTGTCTCTTCCGTATGTGCTGCAAATATTTGACACCCTTTTCTGTAACATTTATTCAACTACAATGCTGAAATTTCTCTGATGGTCACTGCCCTGGGAATTCCCTGCACTTTCCTTAGGTTCCCTTCCTCATCCAAGTAAGTAAATTCCTTGTTATGACAGTCTAGGATAGCATGATGTTGGTCCAACCAATCCATCCCAATTAGAAAGTCATAGGAACCTAAAGGCAAGATGTTAAAATCTGCCCTGGTGTTCAGTCCATTCATGTCGACAAGATAAGACATGACTTAACCAAATCATTAAATTTTCTTTTGGTTCCTATAGCCAGTTGCACCATCCAAGATTTTCCATGCTTGCTTCTTGGAAAATGCAAACTTTCCACCATCTTAGGATCTATATAACTATGACTAGCTCATGAATCAATTAAAATAGCAATGGTTTGGTTGTTGATCATACCTTCCACTTCAATCACATGTGACTGATACTCTACTTGCTTGTTGTCTAGGGTTGTATAGATCCTTGGTACATTTCTTCCCATTTCCTCTACTGTTTCAGCTTGTTGTACATTGTGAACAATCCTCACCTTTTCATCTCTATGAGGACAATCTCTGAACATATGATCTCCTTTACAACCCCAACATTGAATAGGTGGTTTCCTTGGCCTTTGACCCCTTGGTCTCAATCATTCTGGGTTCTCTAGAAGTTGGTTGTCCCTAAGGATTATTTCTAAAGAATGGTGGCTTAGATCCCTTCTTCCTCTTATCCATCTTGAATTTCTTTTTGTCTTCCCAATCTTTTTGGAAAGTTGGCCTTGTTTTTTTCTGATCATATAGGCATTTAGCTCGCCTTATGGTCTCCTCCAATGTCTTGGAATCATCATATTGTATTTTGTCACTGATGAATGATGAAAATCCACTCAAATACATTTTAATCTTAACTGTCTCATCCTTGATGAAAGAAACATACTTCAACAGTTCTAAAAACCTTATTTCATATTCATCTATGGTTATACTCCCAAGCTTGAGTTCAAAGAACTCTTTCATTTTTTTGTCATAGTATCTCTTAGTCAAGTATTTCTTTTCAAAATACTTCTTGAATTCTCTCCAAGTAACACTTTTCTCTTTAATGTGTTGCAACTGCACAAGCTGATCCCACCACATGGATGCCTTTCCCTTGAGTTGATAGATGGCAATTCTTCCTTCTGCATGAGAAGAATAATTATGCAATTTAAAATACTTTCTCATGCCCAACAACCATGTCTCTGCATCTTCATCCTTCTTGTGCTCACCATCAAATGTAGGAGGTTTGATTTTTCATTTATCCTCATAGCTCATCCAACCTAGATCTCTTATTCTTCTTGATAGGGGATGGACTTGAGATGTTGTGTGTCCTCTTATTGGAATGCCTCGGGGAGTGATGGTGATGTCTGCTAACACTTCTTGTTCTTCTTTTTTCATCAGGAGATCTGTGACTTCCAGATTTTCTTGAGCCACTCTCCTTATCCAATTTCTTTTCTATTTTTTTCAAGCTCTACATTAACTTCATGTTGAAGTCCTCCTGCTGCTCCTTGGCTCTCATAGGCCTTTCATTATCATATTTATGGATTTGGCCATCCTTTTTAAAAATTTTAATTGTCTCTACCATATTCATGTTTTCATCCCTTCCTTCTCCATGTCCATTGGAGATTGTTCTTTCAATGCCCAAATGGACATCCATCCCTCTGATATCATATCCCTAGTTGTAAGTCCCCTACACATCTTCCATTACTCTAGAATCTGTGATGATCCTGATTTGATCTATTTGTTGTTAACTCTGCAAAATGTGCAGCCACCAAAACTTTGTCAGGTTCACTGACTCAACAATTTCATGAAAAAAAATATGAACCATTCTGGTTCAATAATATATCATAAGTATTTCTTTTGATTTCCTGAAAAATTGAATGCCCAAATCAATTTTATGAATGTATATTTATATTCTACTATATGATACCTTTCCAACACCTTCTCTCATGCTCAATTCTGATTCTTGAGCAGAAAGTTATGGTTATTTGAAAATTGCCCAATAATTGTTCTGTTCACACTTCAACTTGGTGCAACTCTGCGCTGTAATTATGAAATTTTGCACCTACTCCATTGGATTTTTCATAGGATCTCAATTGGGTTTCTTCATATACATATTTTGGATAGTCTATCCAAGTTTCACCTCTTTTTGGGTTCTGGGCTGCTAGTTACAGCTTGCTAAAGTTCTAGGCCAATTTGTGTTTTTGTTCTCGAATGATACAGGTACCTTCTTTTCCATCTTAAACATTTTTAACATGCACATAAATTTAATTCATGTCTAGTAATGTCTTCTATGGTTCAATAGATTTCCATTGACTGCTCCTGCACCTCAGTCTGATTCCGGAGCAGAAAGTTATGGCTCTTCGAAGTTAGTTGGGTCTTAAAATTTACCCTCCACTATTTGTGCTATAACTTTCACATAAAAGATATGTTTGACAAACGGTTTACACCATTAGAAATCTCTCTCCGAGCTATTTTATTAGAAATCTCTCTCCGAGATTGCGTGAGGAAGAAGCTAGACTATATGCCTCCTTCAAGACCAAGCAATGCAGAGCATCAACAACCACCATAGCCAAAAACCAAAATGCAAGTATGACTAGGGTGACAGGCTCGAGGGGTGTTTGAATGACATGCAATAAATGCACGTCGCTTCTCCCTCCAACCTTATTCAATTCAACGTATAAGGAAACCAATTAACCATAGAAATAAGCATTTAATCAACCACATAACCATTGCCATATCCCATTTGCATAGTGTGCCACCTTTGGTAATGACAAACCTTCTTAAAAATAACAATGTGCTATAACGTTACTGTTGGGTTCTAAAGTTGTCCTAAAAACAACCTTCGTTTAACATTAATTTATCAACCCGAGGATTCACCTTTTATCTCAAGAATGTCAGCAAAGTCTATGCAAATAGCTCATAGAGGCTAAAATCCCGTAGTTAAAGAAATCTGAGTTTATCACAATTAAGTTCGTCAAATGTTCATTAAAGATTCTGAGACTAAGATCTTAATTAACAGAATTGAAATCTGATTAATAACATGCTGCGAATGAAAATGAATTGACTAATACGTTGAATTCATTTAACTAAGATGTAGTAATTGAATCTGAGTAAAGACTTGCAGAATTAACTATCAACTATGAATCAAATTGCTGGAAAGGCAATAGCGAATTACTCTATCTACGGAAAGAAACAACAATTATAATCTAATCGAAAGGGACAACAATTGTAACTAAACTGAAAGGAACAACAAATGTAACTTAATTGAAAGGAACAACAATTGTAACTTAATTGAAAGTAACAACAAATGTGAATCTAAGTAAAATGAACAACGCGTATGAAAATGTGAGGAACTGTCAAGCAGTGAACTACAGTAATAGAAGTTAGAACAACAATCATTAATACTTCGAGGAAAATGTCTATCTTCTATATGCAAACAACATAAAATCATTAACAAACTTATGCATTCGTCTTAACTATTGTGAAGGAGATTTGAATCATAAAACATAAATCAAACTGATACAATTATAGATTGAGACAATAACTCCTTCAGACTGGGCCCTTGGTCCTCAAAAGCACTGCTACTAGAAACTCAGTATGTAGAAATGGTGAAAACGTCCAAAGCTTTTATTGATTCCATAGCTGGTACAACATTTACAAAAATTGCTTGCACAGAGCAATTCTGAGTTCTGAATACTTGAATGCAATTCTTAGATTATCCTTTCAGGATCTATTACCCTCTATATATTACAATAATCTGGGTAAATTAATCCATCCTGAGGATCGAGAGATCCTCAGGATTGCTTTACTATTATAAAGTTACAAGATAGAAAATCAATCAACTTCAAAACTGCTTTGTGCCAAAAGTCCTCAACCTCCAATATCTTATGCATCTTCAAGATCTCCTTTACTATCTCGGGTTTGAAAATATTTATCCATTCCTGTAACAAAATCAACAATTCCAATCTTATTTTAGAATCTATTTAATATAACTTTAATAATATCACTAGAAGACATATTAATCATTTTCTAACATTTTTATCCCTAATTAACATAAAATTCAATCAAGATCACATCATGAACTGTGGGAATAAGGCGGATATTTGTACCTTTTTCATAACCCAACATACCTTCTTGCATGTCCTCATGCAAGCTGAGATCTTACATGTAAAGCAATGATGCTGAAAGGAGGAAAGGTTGGTTCACTAGGTCTTCTGAACCCATTATTTCTTTTGAGCTCTCCAAAAGCAACGTCCTCCCTCTTCTTATTAATTTGATAATATTTTTGGTAACTTTTTGGAGGAAACCAAACAATAGGGTGATTATATCTACACCCAATCCAGGTAGGTCCTTCCTCTTGGAGCAGTCTGGAGTACCTTTCCACTCTGAAGGTAGCTATAAAGAAATTCTTGAAACCAAAGGGTTCCCTACTTTTGACTTCATTGGAGGATGCATCCCATCTCAACTTGGAAGCAACAAGAGCTTTTTCTTTGAGTTCTCTAAAACATATGATGCCTGAACATATAACTTGTCGATGGATAGGGCCTAAAGATTCCACGACCCCCTCACTTTTCATGAATGTTCTATGTCGCATAATGGCTAGAAAGGACTTTGGAGGCTCCCCTATGATCCAGAGATCTAACCCAGTTTCCCTCTTCATGAAGATTTTGTGAGCTTTAGCCCACCTGATTTGGTTTTTAGTAAAGGACATGAATGCCTGAAACTATATGTCCCCAATAAAGGGACCAAGATTATCTTTTCTGTCATCTTCCAAAATGAAGTTATGGAAGTATAACTCGCACAAAAAGTATTGTACCTTCTCTTCTTGCTCTCTGAAACATGAAATAAACTCAAGGACAATGGTAAATGTAATTGGTGTACCTGCTCTGATGGCTTTCACCCTTAACAACAGGTAATTTTCTAGCAAAAATAAAGTATAATTGGTGGCAGGAGTTCTACAATTGATTGCATCAGTGTAGACATCACAAACCTCTTTGATTTGCTCCAAATATTTCTCCAATTGGTTTTGTACCTTCTTCACCTTCCCTTGGGCTCTGGTGAGCTCATCATAAGTCTCACTTTCTGTTGCTGACATGTCCTTTAGTTGTTTAACAACATTTTGATGTTCAACCATAGTGACCATCTCATCTCTGGGTTGAGTCAATGCTCATTGGGCTTGTACCAGCTCTGCGTTTAGCCTATCAATAATGGCACTCTGTTATTGAGATTGAGATGCTTGATATTCTTCCATAGCATCCATCTCATCTCTGGATTGAGTTAATGCTTGCTGGGCTTGTATAAGCTCCGCTTCCAGTCTATCAACGATAGCTTTCTGTTACTGAGACTGAGATACTTGATGCTCTTCCATAGTCATCAATTCATTTCTATTTTGAATCAGGCTTTGTTGGGACTGCATAAATTCTTCCTCCAATCTCCTAATGGTAGCATTCTGCTCAAGGGATTGAGCTGTTTCCTCTGAGATTAGGGTATCTGTCTGCACCTCAACATCAATTGTTTATGTAGGGAGAATTTCTTCTACTGTCATTGTTTGGGTTTCCATTTCTCGTGTTTCTAAAGGAATTACTTCCTCATTATGAGCTAATGCACCCTCTTCTATTATTTATTCAGGGTCTGTCTGTGTCTCCACAGAGTTTGTAGTGATTGCTCTTTTAGGAAGAGGGTTTCTTCCTTGCACCCTGGCCCTTTTGTTTTTCTTTCTTTTATGGGCCTTGTCGGCTTGTTCTAGCTGCTTTCTTAATTCTTTAATAATTTCCCTGGGTTTGCCAACTTTCTGCTTTAATACTTCAACCTTTTTAGCCCTTCTCTTCAACAACTTGTTTTCCTTTTTTAGCTTTCTGATTCTCCTATGGATTTTGCCTGATTTCTGTTTGTGAGGTGTCTCAAGGTCTTCTTCACTCTGGTTAGCAGATGGTTGTTCTTCTGTTCCTTCCAAGTGCTCTGTCTTTTCAAGAGGGCTTCTTACCTTAGGATGAATTTCTTCCTATGCTACATCCTTTGAGATTGACATTTCAATATTAGGAAAGTCTTCAACAAGTTTTGAAGAAGAGGCTCATTCTTGGGATTCTTATGGTCTATATGTGTCTCTGTCAATTGAGGTCCCTAAGCTCCCTAAAACCTGAGCTATTTATACCTCATATCTTTTCAAAAATTGTTTTGTCAGGTGCCCCAATGCTGGTTGGGTGTCTTCCTGACTGTTCCCTTGTGAGGTTTGTTCTTGCTGCTCAATTTCCTGAACATTTTCCTGTAAGGACTGCTCTGTAATGTCCTGAATTTCTTCAGGTTGTTTTGTTGTGTCCTTAATTTCGTACGCATCTGCGGATCTGGATATCAACTCCTGTGTGGAAGAGATATCCACCGATCCAAGTGAATCGTGCACTACTCTAGACAATCAGTTTTCTTTCCCTTGATGATAGATGTGTCGGTAATTTCCCCGCTTCCAGATAATTTGTCACATTAGCATACCAAGGTGGTTTTGTAGCAACGACAAACAAATGCTCATCTGGAAATTGATCTTCATCTGTCAAGGAGTCATCTGTTTTGGGTATGCGGGACA